>OZ038385.1:74925345-75030706 GCA_964036045.1 Eutreptiella sp. 'Long Island Sound 2002'
ACCCACGTTTTTTTTTTTGAATGAGGGAGCACCCTGAGCCAGCGACGAAAGCAACGGCCGTCGGGCACCAACTGCTGTCAGCTATCGTCCAACCGCCTTTTGTTTCCTCCAAACGCCATCGACCACGGCCCAACTGCTGATGGTTCCTGCCCTAATATGACTGAGTGTATGGTAATCCACCTTCCGCCTGGGGACACCGTGTGTGGGATCCAATGGGCCACTGTTCGCGGCCAAGGCCTAAGTGTCGGTGGATGTTGCTCAACTGTTCACGGGTGTGGTCTCGCTTTCGGTGGACGTTACTGAACTGTTTGCGGATGCACTGCAACCCTTCAGTGGTACCCTCTACGGTGGGATGCGCCAGTGGAGGTTTGGCGCCAACCCCTGCCTCGACCCCTTCTGCCAACAGCACACACAGCCCCCCTCCTCTTCAATAGTGCGCCAACCCCCCATCTCTCCTGTGCCGACTCCCTCCCCCCCAACACACGCCTCTTTGTTGGCGCACTCTGAAGCTATTGCATTAACGCACCGTCACCGCTCACTCCCCAACCCTTAATCGCCAACGTGCCACGCGCATGGAGCCGATCATGCACACATGTGCTTGCTGCACACACACACACACACACACACACACACACACACACACACACACACCTAACCAGGGAAAAGCGACCCCCTGCTACTCTACGGGGACAAAAACACAGTGAAGCACGAAGTGCGTGAACAGCTGCGTTCCCAAATGCTGGATGCGTTAGTGCAGCGGCGGCCCCGACTTTTTGCTGGGGTCCATTACGCCACGTGCAGGCAGCTGGTACAACCCAGTGTAGCTGCTTTTGACACAGAACTACAGCGGTCCATCCTCCGGGGCATCCTCTCTGGAGCCACTTGGACGGCACTCAGGGCATACCAGAGGGGTATGCACGTGGCCTCGACATGCCCCTTTTGTGGCAATGCACTAGAGGACGAGGAACACATATTGTGGCACTGCACTGCTTGGCACACTGCACGCACCGCTCACATGCCTGACGTCCTCGATGCGGCCGCACACATACCGAGCCTTCTCCCCCCAGATCAATGGCCTCCATGCCTCAGATGTTGTGGGCTGGCACCTGAAATCCCAGATGACTGCATCAAATCAGGGAGGGCCTACACCTTCTTGAACACTTTGCATACCATGTTCGTAGCTGTCTTGCAAGCTCGGAAAGTGCGCGACGCGCAGGCCCCAGCCGTTTTTCCAGGAACCGCCCGGTCACAACAGTTACGGCAGTACCCATACCAACAGTTGGTAGGGCCACTACCATATAGTGGGGAAAAAGACACACTACTGCTCCGCACCCCCAAAAAGCATGAGTGGCCGTGGGAAATGCCTTTCCTTGCCGATCTACTGAGATGGTTGAGGGCTCTGACCTGGACACAAGAACCGGGTTCAGTGACCTTCTTAGAGTTAGCTCTGGACTTCGAAGAATTTGCCGAGCGTACCCTGCCACATGCACCACAAGCCAAATTCAAGGGAACGACACTTTCACTGCAGGAAAGGGGCAGGGTGCTGAGGCTGGCCATGAACAGTGTGCAGCGGCTTGTCACCAAAGGCCAACTGCACCCAGCACGCATCGTCACGCGATGCAGTTCGTTGGTCCCTCTGGGAGGACCAGCGCTATGTGGACTGAATTGCCGCCCTTATTTTGCAGGCAGGAATGCAATGCTTTTCCACATCCAAAAGTTGGCAGATTACTGCGAACAATTATGGTCCTCCAAAGTGGGTGCGCACAGAGTGCATGCGCCACGGCCATACGCATATCGCCCGCGCAGGTCAGCCGCGGAAGTGGAATCACACAGGCTGCACCGGGCTCTCCATGGCAATCTGCAGACAGGACTGGCACCTCCATCAGAGCAGATAATGCCAGCCAAGGGGGGGGGATCGAACTCGTCTTTTGGGGCCGATTTTTTCCCAGTCATTGGGGATGGGCGCTTGCCACAACGCCCCTACACAGGCACGCGCAGACACGTGTCAACACACACCACGCCACACTTGGCACCGAGGGTCGACCATTCCAAATGCGTGGCACACACAGCGCTGGCATGTATGACCTGCAAGAGACTGCGCAAATCGGCAGAAGAGTGCTGCAAACTCGGGCATCACGCAGCAAGCCACGTGGCTCGTAGGCCACAGTTGCAACTATGCCCCTTGCATAACTTACCCCCCTGCCCGAGATGTACCCTCAAGCAGAGAGGGGTGCGCCATTGTTGTGACCGGGGGCACCACAAGGTATGCACCCCGGTCCCGGCACACAGGAAACGTACTCTCCCTATGCAATCTCTGTTGCCCCACAAAAAACCTTGCCTGCAAAGGCCAGCACGGCACTCATCAGGTCTGCTGAGGTCCCCACACCAACCGCCCACGCCACCGGCGCCCAAGCGCAGAAGGCCGAAAACACCACCGCCCCCATCCCCCCCAGCACCTGTTCCACAGGGACTGGAAGGTGACGAAGCCGAGGATGCAGTAGCCCGACCACTCTTTTTGTCGAGGCATGGGAGAGCCAGTACATCGGTCACATAACCAACCAAACACAGAGGTTCTGATTCCGCAGAAGGGGGGGAAACAACGTCACACAGAGGCCTCAGCAGACCTGAGCTGAATGGGACGTCCAACCCAATGCTGCACAAGGATCTACCTCATCAAAGTACAGAGCACACACACACACACACACACACACACACACACACACACACACACACACACACACACACACACACACACACACACACACACACACACACACACACACACCTACACACACACCTACACGCATCATGCACACATGTGCTTGCTGCACACACACACACACACACACACACACACACACACACACACACACACACACACGCGCGCGCGCCACACACCTACACACATCATGCATACATGTGCTTGCTGTACGTACACACACCATGCATGCATCTCCCTGTTCATTGTTTTTGGTTGCTACAGGCTACATCAACGTGGACGCCTCGTCAATGATCCTCGCCTTCAGGTGGATATATGACGGAGATTCAGATAAGTATGTGCACAGGATGCGGTCACATGCATTTTTATCGCTGCAAGAATCAAAGCCAATCACATCGTGTGGGAGCGTGTGCAGCTCGCCCATCGGAGCGCGATGCCGTTTTTCGAGAACACAAACCAAGAGAGAGAGACCTGAGCATCTGTTACCACATGTGGTCGCTCTGGGGCGGTTAGAGGGCGCCGCGGGAATGGCCAGATGTGGTCTGAGCAGCGGCTCCAGAAGACTTCCCCGATATTTGCCGACATTTGCAGAGCCGCTCACCAAAGGGGAGCGTACCGTGCTGTGCGCGCGCTGTGCGAAAAGTTTGCTGTTCTCCACCACCGGGAGTTCGGTAAGTTTAGAAGAAAAAGGACGTCATTGAATGGCTGCTGCAGTGGACGGGGCTATAGGGGGCAGAATTTAGGTCCCTGGGACCCAGGGCAAGCATCAGATGTTTGAATTTTTGAGTTTTGAATTGATTGTGCATGATTCCGCAGGTGAGTGGTTTTCAGGGTTGTTACCTCGATAATCACCGTAATAATTGGCGCTGTGCCCGCGCTGTGCCCGCGCTGTGCGAAAACGCCCCCAAGGGCCCCCCGGGTCAGGGGGCACTGAGAGAAGACTGACCACTGGGGGCTGCGTGCTGTCATGGGTCGGGTCGACGACTGTACTTGAAAAGGCTTTTTGTTGATCGCGGGAGGGGGGGGAGGGGGTGCGAAGAAGGCGTCCGTTGCACCGAAATACACCCGACGACCAATTCGCGGTTGTTGGCAGTTGTCTCAGGGTGTTCCACAATGCAACGCCGGTCGGTGCAACGCAACACCTCTGCGTTGCACAGGGATGTTCCTTTCGGGCCCTCGGGTCCATTTACCGGGAGTGGCACCGATTTTGGACTGCAAAGTGATGGGATCGGAGCTGTGCTGTTCCCTTTGCATTGGGCAACCTGAAAATTGCTCTGCGGGGGGGGGGGGGGGTGGAGAAATGGGGTTCCGTGTCGGGCCCTTTGTTTTGTGTAAGAACGGATGTTGGCGCCAAAGGCACAGGAACACAAAATTTGGCCCGAAAAAGTTTTTTCCACCAATAATTTCCCCCCCCCACATTTGAGTAGTCAAAATGATCAGCGCGACGTGGGTATCATTTTGAGCCATAGATGTTGGGTTGACCCCCCCCCCCCGGCACGGCAGGTCGGGCGCCCCCGCCCTGAACCCCCCCGTCCCGTCACGGCGGCCATACACCCGACGACCAATTCGCGGTTGTTGGCAGTTGTCTCAGGGTGTTCCACAATGCAACGCCGGTCGGTGCAACGCAACACCTCTGCGTTGCACAGGGGTGTTCCTTTCGGGCCCTCGGGTCCATTTAACAAACACGCGGCACTTTTGACCATCCGATGCGGAATTTCGCGCTGTTCGATTTTGTCTCTCGCAAAATTTGCTGAAAATGCATGTAGCCCCCGGAAATCGCGACTTATTGCCATTTTGGGTGTTTTTCGGCTTGAAAACTTGCCCCGGCCGGGTGACTAAAATCACCATAACTCGATTTTAGGGGCCCCAAAACGCGCGGCACTTTCGACCATCGGATGCAGAATTTCGCGCTCTTCGATTTGTCACTCGCAAAATTCGCTGAAAATGCACGTAGCCGTGTAGGAGTGGCACCGATTTTGGACTGCAAAGTGATGGGATCGGAGCTGTGTTGTTCCCTTTGGATTGGGGGAAGTCCCGCATACATCTGCCCACACCCCCTGTCCCCCCCTTCTGCAGAGACCTGTCGGTGATGGTGCTGTTCCGCAAGCCGACGTTCGCCATCGTGGGCCCGACCTTCACGCTGGACACGTTCAGTGTCCAGGAATCCGATGCCCAGGTCGTCGTGGCGCTGCTGCCTCCGCCGTACATTCGCAGGTGTGCGCCTCAGACGCGGTTGCCGTGGGATTGCACAGGGACCACATCGCACCGCCCGCCGCGAGCCCCAGTCCACGGCCACACCCACCGCCGCAGGGGCGGGCCTTGGGTGTGCGGCGGGCAGGCGGTGCCGAGGGGCGTCGAGCAACGGACGCGGCAATCCGGTCCCCGCCCACCCAGTCCCCCAACTCTCCCCCACCCCCGCGCCCGGCCGTCCGGGTCCCAAGACCGCGCCAAGAGCCAGACGGCTGATCGGCGGCGAGCCGCAAGATGCCCCCCCACCCGGCCCTCTGTTACAATTCCGAGTGAAGTGTCACACGAGTGCAAAAAAAAAAAAGAATTGAGTGTCACGCGAGTCACTCGCGTGACACTCGAAAAAAAATAGACCAGCAATACTCTGTTTTTTTATGTGCCAACGCGAGTGGATCTAAACCAAATCAAACCCACTCAATATGATTTCCATCCCTTTTTTTAGGGGTCCCCGAGACGGCAGGGGCGATGTAGCCACTTTGATTCCCACGCGGACGGTGGAGAGCACCCCCTAGGTCTGCAGTCGTGGGAATGATTGAAAGTGAAGGCCCCCGGCGCCGGCAGTGGAGTGGACTCCGCCAGGGGCTGAAGTAGTAGTACGTGAGCGGCTTCAGCCTCCGCCCCCTCCCATCCCCCCGGCCCCGTGCACCGCAGCACCACGTCCTCCTGCACTTCAGGGGCGTCACCGTCAACCTGCGCTTTGGCCCCCAGACCTCAGAACTGGACGTGTGGGTGCGCTGTGGGCGGCCCCGCATGAGCTACATCGACGACCGCACGGTCCTGTACGTGCAGGCCTCCAACGACAGCCAGACGTACACGATTTGTCAGGTCGTGTGCTGTGCCACTGCGGTGATTGCCGTGCGAGGCGTGGGGCGGTGGAGGACCACCGCTGTATGCGCCCACGCGGTGCGTGCCGGGCGCCAGCGCTGTGCTGCTTTGTCCCCAAGCAAGTGCAGCCGCAGCATGCCGCAGCACCCTTTTTTTGGAGCTGCATATGGGGGTTTTGAAGCATGCCGCAGCATGCCGCAGCATCCATTTTTTTGCGTTCATGTGCCTGTCTGCCTTGCTGTTTTCTTTGTCCGACGACCACGCTCTGCTTGCCATGTTGAGCGAACGTTCAGTTTGATGGGCCACATCCAGACAAAGGACCGTTTGCATATGGGCAACAACACTTTGCGCCATTTGGCTGTGATGTATGTCAACAAACCCACTACAGACGATCCGGATGGTGAAAGTGATTAATTCGGCCCACCAGTGTTGTGCATGTCGTCTCTTGCATGTGAGTTCAATTTGCCACAGAAGCGTAGGTACCCACATGTGCAGGTAGAAGCATGCCGCAGCATGCCGCAGCACAAGAAATTTTTCCGAGGGACTGCACTAGCTTGTTCGTCCCCCTCCCGATCTGGGAATGATTGCCTGGGCCAGCGCCGGTCGAGGATTGGGCGCCACGGGGGCAGAATGCTGCAGTCGTGAGCAGCGGGACGAACGTTCCACGCTGACCCGCGAAACTGCATCCCCCCCCCCCCCCCCCGCATACCCCCGTAATCCCCTCCCCCGCCCCAACAACAGCTGACCTCGATCCCAAGCAGGTCGAGCAACAAACATGGCAATGGGCACTAGTTGTGTTGCACGACAAGCATGCCGGTAATGCATGGTGTCTTTATCCGACACTGATTGCTGATGTCTGACTGACAGCTACTGACTGTGATTGTCTGACTAATGTAGTCAGACATGATGTTCTGTTTTCTGTTTCAGACACAGTGTGTGTCTTGAGGTTCAACCAGGTTTGGCATAGAGAATCAAGATGCACTTATGCCTGACTGTGGAGTGCATTACCTCTGGTTTGCATTTGTCTGTTTTTTAATTAGGTCACACCCCCCCGCATACCCCCGCAATCCCCTCCCCCGCCCCAACAACAGCTGACCTCGATCCCAAGCAGGTCACGCAACAAACATGGCCATGGGCACTAGTTGTGTTGCACGACAAGCAGCCATCCTCTCAGGACCCACCCCACAGCCCACCCCATACCACTCGGGAGCAGGGCGCTTTGGTGGGACGGGATGTGGGCGCAAGCAACCCCACGGACTTCTGGAATCAGGCGACGTGCAGAGCGCAGCGCGGTCGTGCACATCACCAGCGATCATCGACCAGTGACGAACGCGTGACGGACGCATGTCCAATTTGGGTGTTTGCCTCCAGAAGTCATGGACCTTGTGCCACACCTCTTTTCAGGACATTCCGTGCCAAAGCCTGGCCACAATCCGAGAGGCCATGGCCCACGCATTGGTCAAAAATGGAGTGAAATTTACGTAAATTGTAGGCAAAAGGGATGGAGCGGTATTGAGGCGCATTGAGGGTCATATTGAGGGGGTGGCAGTTGTATTGCGGGCTGTGATGTGGATGGGGTTGGCTCCCCCCTCAGTCTCTCGGGTGTTCACGAGCCCAACTGAGTTCATGTGGGACGGTGGAAAAATTTTTTGTCCGGGGGGGGGGGGGGGGGTAGCACCCCAATTTCTTGGCGGGGGGGGGGGGAGAGTGCAGAAAGGGGCTTCGGCCGGGCCTTTGTAAAAGTCCTTTGTTTGCGTGTCGTGTGCCTGCAGCATGTCACACAAGGGCTTGAGATGCTGGGAATTGGATTTTGTCTTGATCGCTTGTCGCTCAGTTTTTGGTCCACCACAGATGCGTCAAGGTTTTTTGGTCTAAAATGGCTGAGAAAGGCGCTCTAGGGGCAATCCCAAAGAGCCCCCCCTTGGATGGGGGGAATGTGAGAGAAGGGGCCTTTTTTTGGCAGCCTGCCTGAAGAGCCCCTTCCAAAGGGGGGGTGGTTGGAAAAGGGGCTTCTTGCCCCCCCACCCCCAGACATTTCTTTTTTCCCCCACCCTTGCTTTCATGGCTCGCTCCCTGGGCCCCTCAGCGTAGCTCTGCCTCCACCGACGCCTGTACGTCAGGACGGCGACGACGCCCTGTACGTGGGGCTGCACCACTACCCCTGCCCGCGCCCGGCCGTGAGCCCCTCTCCGCACGTGTTCGCCTCGGACATCCTCGCCCCCGACCCGGAGAGCCTCACCGCGCGCATCGACGTGACGGTGCAGGCCGGGGCCCAGGCGTGCATCGTCCCCGCGCACCGGCGCAGTGTGGACTGGCCCTCGCCCCCCTTCGCCAACTACGAGCAGGTGTGGCACGGGGCATGGGAGGGGCTGCAGGCACTCAATATCCCCCTCTCACACGCCTCGTGAGCCTATAGTGCGCAACCAAACTTTGGTCGCCCTGTTTTGATATTTCTTTGCCGAGCTTCTGCTGAGAGTACACCTTGACACTGATACTGACCCTTACACTGACGAAAACCTTCAGTGAGCATGCCCACTGCAACCGACAGCGATGTAGATCCAAACAGTATCATACCCCCCCTTTGCGCAAACAACGCATTGTCTAAACAACGCTAGGGCTTGTTTCTGCAGTTTTTGGAATCGGCAACCAACCAGCCTTCATGGGACCCCTCCCCCTCCGCACCACGTCCCGTCTGGCCTACATTTTGTGAATGGTGGGTCTGGGCGGCAGCGCGATGCTGTCTCCAAAGCTGAGCCTCCTGCCTGCGGAACTGATCTAAGGTCTGCTTCAATGCACAGCCGACCGCTTGCATCCGCAGCAGCTCGCGCACCAGGGCACCGCTCTGCACTGGGTGCATTGCGGGGCGCGCGCGGGGGCAGCACGTTCACAGCACAGCACCACACACTTACACCCCCTCCCCCTCCCCAGGAAGCGTGTACACGCGAGTTTCAGTCCAGCCAGGGCCCGATGTTTGGGTCACTGACGAGGGGTCGCTGACGAGGAGAGCCTGAGCCCCCATCTGCAACCACCCGACACGCGATTACTGAAGCAAAGGCCCTGTGCTTACCCGCAGGCCCTCGTCGCCCAGAGGGTTTGGGGGTGCAGGATTGGGACGGCATTGGTGGCCAGCGGGCCTCAGCTGATGATCCCAGTGGACTGGTCACCAACGGCATTTCCTGAACGGCTGTTGCTCTGTTGAGTGCCAGGCGTACCCAAGTTCGGCGGTTTTTTCGGTTTTCGGCCTCCAGAACGTCTGTTGGAGCACCGGCATCGACACTTATCCACGATGTCCACGTGGACTGTGAGTGTGGACTATGTGAGGTGTCAAGTGACACCATGAGACTGAAATGGGAGGGTGGCCCCGGCACCGGTCGAGACGCCGGTGCCGCTTGTCTCTCTGTGTGATGGGCGCTCTGCTGAGCCTCCAGGGCCCCAGTGAGGGACAGTTCGCTGTTCTGCAGCTGATTCTTCAGCGTGTTGATCTTGGTCTCCGGCTCCGCTAGGGCCAGCTCCATCCTGTTGAGGTCCCAAGCCACCCATGCCACGCGAGTGGCCTGGACACACAATACACACACTACAGACACACGTGGGGGGTGGGGATCACCCGATGTGCTCGCCCCAAGGAGGACTGCGCATGGGGCAGGACAGGTGGAAGGTTGTTATGTGCCCAGGTTGGAGAGGTGACCCTGCAAGTGGACATCTTGGGGCCCAAAAGCCGCCGTGGGGGAGGGGTCCCCCACCGCCGGTATGGGGACTTGGACATACCTGGCCAACGGCGACGGCAGTTGCCCTCCTCCGTGCAGACGCGACACAGAGCAGTGCAACAAGGAAAGTCCGGGGGCTCCGTTGGCACAACCTACCAAGGGAAGGATAGGCCAAGCAGGGAGAGGGAGGGCACGAGGGGGTGAGAGGCCGATGGGCACCGCTAGCTGTGGAGGGAAAGGGTTCGAGGGAAGGGCAGCAGTAAGTGGCGAGAGGCCAATAGGCGCCGCCAGCTGCAGACAGTAACACAACCAGGCGTCATGCCAATCACCCCCAGCCCCCTGCAGATGCACCGGCCCCGCCGGCTCCGGGACCAGCGAAGAGCACTCTCCCGGACCCCCCTGTTTCGGTGATCCTGAGAACCACCACGGAATTCCTGAGACTTCTCTTTGCGTCAGGGGTGTCATTAAGGGACGAAAATTTTTTTTCTTTGCTAAGGACAGCCCTTAAGGACAGCCCCAAGGGACCACCAACCGCCAACCGCCAACTCCCATCAACTGCCAACCGCCACCAACCGCCAACCACCAACCGCCACCAACCGCCAGCCACCAACCGCCGCCAACCGCCAGCGGCGACCAACCGCCAACTGCCAACCACTGCCAACTGCCTCCAACCACCAAACGCCAGCCACCAACCGCCGCCAACCACCACCAACCGCCACCAACCGCCACTTGCCAACTGCCAACCGCCAACCGCCGCCAACCGCCAACCGCCAACTGCCACCAACCATGGTTGAGCACATGGAGTGCCCGCGGGCTTTTTTGGGAAACCGGAACACTTTTTTTTTTTTTCCGTTAAGGACACCCCTGCTTTGCGTTCGACCGCTGAACACCGCCGTCTGGCACCACCATCTGGGGGCCACTAGTCATTAGACTGCATTCATGCCCCTTTCCGAGTGTTTCGCCGAAACTGCGCGCCTCGTTACACGGGGCGCAAACCACCCCCAGTGCGCGCCTCGTGCGCGCCAACCCCCCCCCCCCCCAGTGCGCTTCGTCTGCGCCAGACCCCCTGTGTGCCAAACCCACTCAAATGCGTCAGTTCCCCCCTCCCCCCCGCCCCCACGCGCCTCCCGCGCTCGAGAGACATGCCCTGTGCACGGGTAAACGCCGTTAGCAGACTGCTTTGGGGGGGAAGGAGGCCAAATATTGTGACTTCGCATCTACAACATGCCGACAGTGTCGTCCTTGGTGCCTGTCAGCGCGACCGCGGCCTGGCACTCTGCTCACGAGGGCGTGTATCACTAGTTCGCTGCAGCGACGTGTTGCAGAAATGTGTGCCGGCAGCCCCGACGCCCACCGTGCGCACTGCGCGGTCCGGGCTTCCTCTGCGCACAACCGGATCGGATCTGCCCCTCGCATCCTCAGGCTCTGCCGCATGTACCCACCAACGTAACCAGTACCATCAGCCGGGCGCACTATCCCCATTGCGATGCCTTCGGGCTGCCCATGCCGCTGTGCAAGTCCGTTTGTCGGGTATGGGCATGCGCCTGGAACTCCACGTGTTGTCGTGCTTGGCTTGCGCTTTCGGGGAGGCGGCTGCACGGTGCGCGCGCGGTACGCCTGGTGTCGGGGGAGCCCCGCTTTGGTGCCTGCCCCTCCTCCTTTTATCCCGAAGACGGGCCTGCCATCCTGTGGGAAGCGCGAGTGCGACCTGCCCCATCCCATTGCGGAGTGGATGTGTCCAGATGACTGGCAGCGATGGGGCTGGGGAGGAGGGGGGGGGGGCGGAGCTGATTGCCTGTTTGCCTTTTGGGGTATGCCTGCCTGGGTGGGTGCTCCGGCGGGGCCCTCCCCCATGGTCACTGAGCAAATGCTGGCTCCCTGTCTACCGATGGCGATGGCGTCATTCTAGGCCAAGTTTGAAACAAACTGGGGACTGTATTGGACACGTGTTCTGCGGTGTACTGCTTGGTGGAGCGCGTTCGGTGAGTTCCTTCCCCCTCTTTGTTCTGTGGGCGGTCTTCCACATTCCTGGGTGGAGATTGGCGGGAGGCGTGGTGCGTTTTTTTGGAATCCGGAAAAATATCAGCCTGCTCTTGTGTTTGTGGCTGTCACGTTTTTTTTGTCGGAGCCCAAAGCTTAGAAGAGTAAGGTACAGTGGCCAAACCTAACACACCGACTGCGAAGGCATGGCCACTGTTGGCTGTATGAGGAAACACGGGAATTGTTGGATGCAACCCGATTTGACGCCACTTGCTCTCGAAGGTGCTCATCCACAACACCAGCCCCAACAGCAGCTCTGGGCATCAGCGGTGCTTCGTGTGCCTTGCCCCCCACATTGCGCACCCCCATCTCCGCAGGCTGCCAAGTGGTGCCTGAGTCCCTGGGAGGCGGAGATCTGGACGGAGGGCATCGGATGCCAGGCCGTCGGAGGGTCAACGCAATGCAGCCACACCGACCCCTGCGTCCCCGGCATCCACAAGAAACGGGAAATGCAGCGCTTTTTGGGGTGTGTCCTCTTGTGCCCACGGCATTTGCATGCGGTCGCGGGGGCCTCACCCATTAGCGTTTACAGGGGGAGGGCCCTCCCATGCGATGCGGGAGGGGGTCTGCCATGGCATGCGGAGGATCCAGCACCCAGTGGGCCACCGCTGGGGCCCCTGAGGCGCCCTGTGGAAAGGAATGGTGGGCCAGGCAAGAGAAGGATCCGCCGACAAAACCGGGGTGGGCAGAACCAAGGACGACGGCGCGGTCATGGTGCAGCGTAAATCACCTGGGACACCATGCGGAGCAGGGCACGTGCGGCTCACGCACACGGAAACACAGAGAGGCATGTTGTGGACGGCCTGAGGACGGAGGTGTGTGGACAGCAAAAACAGTCAAACGACCCCCACAACAACCAGCACAACCCCAGTACGCCAACTACTGGGCGCCGCTGACACGCAAACGGCACATACTTGCCACATCCAACACACCAACTGCTGGGCTCCACGAACGCGGAAATGACACCAGCAGCAGCACCTGCCGCAGCGGCCGACAGAAAGCAGCGACCAACGCAACATGCGAAGGGAAGAACGGGTGACTGTCCAGGGCCCCGTAAAGGAACAACAACGAGACGGAATGTCCCACAGGGGGCAGTGGTATGGTTCTTGAGTAAAGGATGGTCCCACCCCCACACGCAGCAGGTCCGGGCCGGCCCCAAGCTGCATTTACGGGGAGGGGGCCCTGCCACGCCAGGGCAAACCCCCTCCCAAGATACATCAACCCCCTCCCACCCTCGAAGGAGCGTGGCCTGGGAAAGGGTCCGCCCCTGTACGCCCCGAACCCGCAACAATCAGCGGGTGACAAGCAGATCAACGACCAAAAGAATATTTGGACCGAAGCGGTGTTCATGTGACACCCTCCATATGTTGGGTGTGCTGGTGGGGGGCAGGGGTCCGAGGAGTGAGGGAAATGTGTTCGACCGCTTTAAAGCTTCGCAGGACCTCTGATGGGCCACAATGGGTCCGGGATCATTCTTCAGAAACACGCTTTTGACCCATTCTGAGTCCCAAAATGGCTCATTTGCAAGGCATTTTGGACGGCCCCAGCAGGCCATAACCAGCCCGGAACATGCTTAACCACTCGGGGGGGGGGGGCTTTGCGTGTCACGGGGCCGTCCATTGGGTACGGCCGCCCCAGAGCCAAGGCGGCCCACTGCAGAGGCACGTGTTGCGCCCAGGGGCTGCGCGGCGGCGCAACCGCGCCACGCCCCGCCCCCGCGCGCCCCACCGCCGGGGCGCACACGGGCGGTCGACGGGTGACCCACGCAGGCCCTCTGCAGTGCGCAATGCACCGAAGGGCCGTTGCATGAGGGGGCGCGCAGGGCTGTGCCTGTGCAGCGGTGCCTCACCCACCCCCGTCCGCTTTTCCCGCTCTTTTGGGACGTGGCAGTGGGGCGTCCCATAAGACCCGGGCCCGCCCGAGAGGCGGGGGGCGAAAGGGCGCTGCAACAGCCGGCGGTTGGAACAGCGGTTGGGTCAGCAGTTTCTGGCGGGTACAAACCGGTTGGAGGGCCTTTGGGGGCAGAAGCGACTCGGCCCCCGGGGCGTTTGCCCCCGTGACACGCAAAGGTCAAGTAAAGGTCTGGTCAGGGCGGGGCCGGCCCCAAGGTGCATTTCCAGGGAGGGGGCCCTGCCATGCCATGGCGAGCCCCTTTCACGTCGCCCGCCCTCGAAGGAGCGTGGCCTGGGAAAGGGTCCGCCCCTGTACGCCCCGAACCCGCAACAATCAGCGGGTGACAAGCAGATCAACGACCAAAAGAATATTTGGACCGAAGCGGTGTTCATGTGACACCCTCCATATGTTGGGTGTGCTGGTGGGGGGCGGGGGTCCGAGGAGTGAGGGAAATGTGTTTGACCGCTGCATCATTTACTCAAAACCGATGCAGCAATTGGCAGGGCTAAGGGCCCCCTCAAAGACACGGGCTGAGGTACCCGTCCCTCCACAAACGCGAGCCTGCCCTGACCCATCCACAGTAGGTGCCCTCCACCCCGTGCCCCAGGATTCCCCCGCAGGTGCGCCCCCCCCCCCCCCTGCCATGCAAGCGGCGGGTTGCTCTTTTCGGCCATGCCGGTAATGCATGGTGTCTTTATCCGACACTAATTGCTGATGTCTGACTGACAGCTACTGACTGTGATTGTCTGACTAACTGTAGTCAGACATGATGTTCTGTTTTCTGTTTCAGGCACAGTGTGTGTCTTGAGGTTCAACCAGGTTTGGCATAGAGAATCAAGATGCACTTATGCCTGACTGTGGAGTGCATTACCTCTGGTTTGCATTTGTCTGTTTTTTAATTAGGTCACACCCCCCTCCCCCTGCCATGCCTGTCTCTCTGTGTTCCCCGTCACGTTCGGCACCCCTTTCCGCAGGCCCATGTACGTGTACTTCTTGGCCCTCGTCGTGGGACTGGTGGTGTGCTTCGTGGGTTACTTACTCTTGGAGAGCTGGCTGGTGCGGCAGAACCCCCAGCTGCACTACTTGTTTGCTGCCGATGAAAGCGACCCCCGGCGCCCAAGCCAACCTGCGATCTGAACACGCCCCCCCGGCGCACGGGCCCGATCGGGAGCAGACGCAGATGAGACTTCGGCCAGTGCCGATGAGCGGAGCAAAGGCTGACTGACGGTGGCCCCGAGGGAAACGCAGTGCCTCAGCGCTCGTGTGGACGGGGGATGCCTCTGCGTTCGCGTTGCCTCGGGTTTCCGAAGAGGGTGCGGCCCGCGCGGCTGCAGCGCGATGGAGCTTTGCACTTGCTGCTGCCCAGGCCGCGTGCGCACCAGCGATGCGCGGCGTCGGACGGCATCAGGGCCAGGGCACCTTTTTTGACCCCTCGGGGGGGGGGGGGGATCATTCGGATCAGCCTGAGCTGTGGCAGGGGGTCACCGCAGGATCCCGTCTGCCGCCAGGCGTTCCCCCAAACGTGCGTCACGTCCTCTCTGCCCCGACCACCAGGGCATTGTGTCTGTCGGACCGCCCAGACCAGTCTCTCGGACACCTCAGGGCGGGCGCGCGCGCGCCGCGTCCTCCAGGGGTCGTTCCGCGCAGGCCGCACGATGTGCAGCCCAGAACAGCAGGGCGCATTGGCACAGAGGGCGTAGAAGTGCTGTGCCGTACCCTGCGTCACACCGCAGTGCAACACCAGCCACCCTCACACCTGCGCAGAGCAGAGCTTCACTTCAGCAGCGCAGTGCCACATCAGCGCACGATGTCCATGTCTCTGACGTGCATCGTACCCCCCCCCCACGTGGACAGCCTCACCCCCTGCACCCTCCCCCCCGCGGGGGGGGGGGGGGGCAGGAGACCGTCACTTACCCAAAAGTTGACGGCGCCGGACGCGCCCAAGAAAATTTTCCCCTGATCACAATGGAGCTGTGGTGGTCAGGTTTGGGTCCTGGCGCATGGTCCTCATGGGAAGTGGGGGGAGGGGGGGACCGTCATGTGATGACCGTTCCTCCCGGGGGTTGGGGGGACCGTCGCGCGTTCTGCGGGGGACTCTCCGTGGGGGCCGGGGGGTACGCGTTGCGCGCGCAGCCGCGCGGTCAGCGCCCTCTCCGGTCCCGAGATGTACCGGAACGCCGCTTGCAATCCAACAGCAAATTGGGGGGGGAAGTGGGTAGAGAATGGACCCGCCGGCGGAATGGCCCGGAAACTGGGCTGTGCCCCCCCCCCCCCCGCGGCAATGGGATTCGTTTCCTTCGATCTGACCGATCGGGGGAGGGGCTCAGATGCCTTGTCTTGAGACAAAAGTTATATATGGCGCCCCGCCGCCTCCCCTGTTCTGGTATTCGGTGACGTGCTCTCTGCTGCGCCACGGCGGTCGTCACAGAGGGGGCCTCTGTGATCCGCTATGGACTGACTGGTCACTCAGTCAATGGGCCCCGGCAAAGTAAACGCGGGGTGCTGCCGGCGCTTGGCACTGCGGTGTGATCCGAAGACGGTCGTTGATGACCCCGCGTTTGGGAGACTCAAGTCCACTCCGCCCCCCCCCCCTCCGCCACACCCACGGCCTCGCGCTCGGGCGCTCCAGGGACCACGTATCCTCAGCCGACCACAGACCCATCACGGACCGCCGCACCCATGGCACACGGGGCGCACTTCCCCAGCGACGCTACGGGCCAATGCCCGGGACTGCAGCGCACAACTGATGTTTGGCACTTGGCGATCTGGGACCCTCCGTGCACTTTTTCTCTCATGAGTTGTGGAGAGCGCCGGCCAACGCCTCACGGTCTGGGGGGAACTGAACGTGAGGCCGGGCAGCGCTAGCCTCGGTGGGGGGGTGGGGGCAGGGGCAGTAGCTGCGGTCGTGGGCAGTGGGACCGACATTCCGCCATTCCGCTCTCACCCACAACAGTTAGTCCACCCCCCCATAGCCCTTGGGGAACTGACCTTGACCAACGAGCCGATCATACAAACGACATGATGCCACTGGACACGGTAACCGACCAGGCTTTATGGAACAGACCCCCCCCGCCTGATGATGCGACCACGTACTCACCCGCACCCCGGGTACCAGTGAGTCTCTGTGAAAATGTACAGGACGGAGCATGATCCACTGTGCTCTCTCAAGTCGTTTGTTGTGTTGAGCGTCTGAACATTCAGTGGTATTGGCAGCCTGACCCATACCGCACACCTGCAGTGGACAACGCAGCCCGTGGTCACCGGTATTGTCCTCAAGACGAGTGTGCACTGCTTCCGGGTGCTGTTGTAGTGATGAGTGCGCGGAAACTGAAAAATGCATCGGAAATCACGCAAATTTCAACCGAAGACGGCGACTCATGCGGTAGAAAGTCGCGCCGTCAGCCACAAGTACTCCTCCACGAGTGTGTACTGTTACAGTACGTGCAACGCAGTGCTCACTGCGGACACCATCACTGAAGGGCTTCGAACCAGCCCGGTGTTACCCAGCCCGAACCTGAGCCCGCCCTTTTGACTGCCATTTCAGGCGTGCGGGTGTAGCACTGACACCGTCGAGTGGAGGGCAATAAGGGAAGTTATATATGCACGCAACCATCGAGACATGATGTGGGAGAGCACAAGCACCAAATCAGACACTCAAAGCAGATCCTTGGGCACCTGTACAGGGTGTTGCATGCCAACACGCACACTTTTAAAGGCATATGCCCTCAAAAACAAAAACGCAGCGATGAAAGCGAGCACATTGGGTGACGTGGTGCGCTAGACCGCAATAAACAGTGGCACCGACGAAACTCTAGACCGTGAGACGACAGGCAAAACAAGAGGAACGACCACGATGCGGGCGAGTCTCCCGCCCCACTTTACTGCTGGGGTGGTATGGTAACCTGGGTCGAAGGCAGGAGGCAAGGGTTGGTGTCGATCATTCTTGGGAGGTGCCCCCCCCCGTCATGAAGTGCACTCCACACTACACTCCACTTGTGTTTGCTGTGAGGGTTTGTATGTGTGTGTTCCCATGGGTTGGTGGTGACTTTTTGTGAGTCAATGTGGGTGTGTGGATGTTTGGATGTATGAGGGAGGGAGCGTTAGTGCGCAGGGCGCGCGCAGGGCAACTTTTTAGGCTATTTTCGATTCACAACCCTGTTTTTGGCGTCGGATGGGTGAGTGGGTGGGCTTTTGGCCTAGGCTATGTAGCCATATTAATTTCTCCCTAATATGGGGACCCTAAGAAGGCAAGGGTGATGTAGCCATATTGATTTCTCCCCAATATGGGGACCCTGAGAAGGCAAAGGTGATGTAGCCATATTAATTTCTCCCCACTATGGGGACCCTGAGGCAGGTACCCGCGAGGGTGGTTGGCCTTCTGCATGATGGGTATGTGGATGGTACAGGGCCCGAATTGAGCAACTATTTGCTCATTTGTGGCATTGGGGCTTAATCCGGAACATTTGGCGTGGTGGTCTCAACAAGTTGCATCAATCAACGCGCATTTTGTTACACTTTACCCAATTTTGCATTCGGAGGCAGGTCTGTTACCCTCCATATGGACCGTGGGAACATGTTTCCCCTCATGTTTGGAAGAGCACCGAAGTGACCGTTGACGATGCCATGCAAAATGATGTTGGGGATGAGATTGATATATGTACATTGTGCTGTCAAAAGCACACTACAACAGAATGTGGTGAATGTAATTTGAATTATTTTGCAGAATGTATTGATCTGCACACCTGTGGGGCCAAGACTGTTTATTGAACAATCTTGCTTGTTCAATTTGAGTGAACAAATTTGGTGGAACAAAGTTGTGAAGGTGATTCAGATATGCTTTTCTAGTTCAATGTTGTGCACGGATGATTTGTTGCTTCATTTGGTAGGCAGGACGCATCTATTGGTCTGCTCGGGGGCTTCATAGGCGATGGTGAACTTGGGGACTCAATCCGGGAAAGTCATCATAAAAGTAGTGCGTAGGGCAAACACTCCCCCTATGGGTATGGCTGCACATGAAGGTTCCTGCCCTCTTTCAAGCCCCCCCCTGGAGATGCAACACCCACAGGTTCATGGGTTTTGCACAAGGCACAGGGCACAAGTCACAGGGCAAAGGAAAGTCAATCTGCTACACAGCCCACCCACAACGACCATTTTTCTATGCCACAATGCACAGAGCGCGGAGAAATTTGGGGCGGATCAAGCTGATGATGCAACCGTGTCTCTCATACCGCCGGTACCAGTGCGTCTCCGTGAAAACGTACAGGGCAGAGCACGATCCACAGTGCTCCCACATGTTGGTTGTTGTGCTTTGGGTCAGATTTGAGCTTCTATGTTCATCTGGAGTACATGGCACACACACACACACACACACACACACACACACACACACACACACACACACACACACACACACACACACACACACAACACACACACACACACACACACACACACACACACACACACACACACACACACAGCGCCGGCAGCTGAGTGGGCACCCAGGGGCAGTATGCTGCCATGTGGAGCAGTGGGACCCAACCGGCCCTTTTGAAGAAACCCTTTTCGTGTGTTGTCATCGGCCTTGAATGCTGAGAACTGAACTGTGCACCCGCGGTGGTGCATTCTCCGGCAGGTGGTTTGGCAGCCATTATCTCCCCTCGAAAGAACGATCGTGATGGCCAGCTCCTGCAGCACGGGACCCCCCCGATCACCCTCGGAGGCGCAGACACACTGTACACACGGCAATCCCCACGGCATCGCACCCGCCGTGGCAGGGTCTAGGGCTGTCAAGGGTCCGGCAGGTTTTGGGACTTTGAATTTTGGGATGTACACCCACACACGTGTACACAGGCAAACACGACCCGCACCCAAGCAACAGGAGAATTTGACCAAAGATGAGGGCTCAGGTACAGGGACCCAGGTATGCTCGATGGCTTGGTCGTTCGGACAGCTCGCCCCGGTGAGCCCGCGCAACTGTCCCCAGCCCGCTGACCCATACTGATACTCATATCCTCCTTAATATGGTGCACACGCGCGCGCGCACACGCGCACACGCTCTCTCTCTCTCTCACTCTCTCTCTCTCTCTTTCTCTCTCTCTCACTCTCTCTCTCTCTCTCACTCTCTCTCTCTCTCTCTCTCTTCCCTCCTGCTGCAGGTCGTGCTGGTGGATGATGAGCGAGGGAGGGAGGGAGCGAGGGAGACCCATTTGCAGCCATGTACAAAGGTTGCCATGTGTAGCCCGGCGTGGGACGCTTGGTTTTTGGCTGAGACCCCGCCTCTTCTGCGCAGTCAGGACCGCATGTTCAAATCAAGTGACCTCAGAAGAAACTGTCCCATATCTCTGGAAGCAAAGGGATTTTGCTACATTCAGAGCAAACACGCACATGCTCACGCGTGCACCCACTGGGCCCGCTGTACAATGAGTCAATGCAAGACATCACCAAGCCTGCCTGACATGCAAACGTTTGTAGAAGACGGCAGACACCCGCTATGGCATCATGCAGTCTGCTTCCAACCACAGCACCCACAGTCGCAAGTTGCTTAGTCTGCCCCCCCCCCCCTTGCCCACTTTGTACAGTGAGGCAGAAAGGGTTCAAGCATTGTTATGGTCATCACAAGGTGTGCAGACCATCCACCAAGAAGAGCTGTTTACCAGTGCACACTGAGTGCCCACGCAAATCATGCTGCTTCCCCACGAAGCACCAACACAAAACACGCATCTCACAGATCCCTGCAGATCCCACCCACTCCTCCAGCACCCAAGCGACGGAGACCCCTGTCACAGCCGCCCTGGCAGCAGCCCAGCTCCTGTTGCGCAGGCACTGTCAGAGAAAGATAGCTCGGGAAAACCAGACACATGAGGCCCTCTTGCAATGGGCTACAGCAGAGCCGTTACAGAATTGTATAATCATCACCCACTCCCTGGCCGTGCAGAACAGGAGGATTCATGTTGTATGGAGGTGATCAACGGTGCTGAATATGGCCTCCGCCTCATGGCTGCAAAAGGCTCTCCCCAATCAATAGAGCAACCCACACAGGTATACACATGAGCCTGCGTGCGCACGCACACACGACACGACACATGCTGAATGCAGCCAAGACGACCTTGTCCAGGTCCCTGGTTACAGAACATGATTCCCTGTGCCAGGCTCTCCAGCAAGAACCCATGGGGGTCCAAATGGGGACGACCTGTGCCTATGAGGATAAGTTGTCAATGGGAACACCCTGGAAAATTGTGTTGTTGCTCCGTTTGCTTCCTGCACATGTGTGCATCCATGTGCGCATGTGTGTGTGTGTGTGTGTGTGTGTGTGTGTGTGTGTGTGTGTGTGTGTGTGTGTGTGTGTGTGTGTGTGTGTGTCCCAACATTCCCGTGTCCTGTTTCACGTATCACTGCAGAAAGGCGCCTAGCCTTATGACTTCATGACAGCTTCAATGCTTTGCCCTGCTTTGTGCTGTTTTGATTGCTCACTGGCCTGACGAGGTGTTCTGGGTGCCATCCGATCCACAGTGCTCGTGCTAAGCAACAGTGGTCTTATCGTTTGGTTCCTGCACAAGTGTGTGTGTGTGTGTGTGTGTGTGTGTGTGTGTGTGTGTGTGTGTGTGTGCGCGCGCGGAATTCACCCAGGTATCCTCAGATTCGATATCTCTGTTCACCGAAATTCAACGCAGGGCAGCCTGCTTCTTAGTTTAGAGGGGGCACCCCCGAGTCAGTCAAGACAAACCCAAGCAGATCTGTTTCCACCAGAGGTCCTATGAACAAGGGGGTCCAGAAATTTTGGACTCCTGAAATGCTGGAAAACAAGGCATGAAGCAGATTTTTCACCACCCTAGGAAGCCATCATTTCTCCGTCAGTGGGGAGGCCAATAGCAGACATTTGAACACCCCTCACAACCCCAGGCTCTGCGTCGATTTTTCTGACATCTCCTTTCCCCAGAACCTATGAACTCCCCCGGCCAACCAATGCAGCACAACACGGGAACCATCATTTTTCTGTCCCCTCAATGCTCCCCTTGCGACACGGAGTGCCTTGACCACTCCCCCCCAAAATCACCGCCCCAGTCTGGTATTACAGTTGTTTTACTGGATTTGCAATATTATGCCTTGCACCCTTCATATCCACTTTCTCACACTCTAATGTTTTGGACATTGGCTCTACACACACAAGGAAGACCGAGTATATTTTACATGACACACATTGGAATGGTAGGTATAGAGCAGAGGCCTGGAGAGCCTCAATACAAAGTAGTCATGTTTCAACATGCAAGACTAAGGCTGTAAAACATCATTTATCACACATCGTCGGCTGGCTGCAGGGATGTATTAGAACAGCTGACAACCATAGGAGGACTCCCCTCCTGAGCCGACCCCCCCTCCGGGGCTGACAGGACATTGCACGCCCAGGCCAGAAAATTCGTGTGCTTGTGCCATGTTGGACTGTGTGTCACCCCTGTGTCTCCTGTTGTGTTGTTTCCTGTCGCAGCTCAAATCCTGGAAAATTATCTTGTTGTCATCAGACCAAAAATTAAAAATTCTTGGTGCACTAGCAGTACACCAGCAGGGGCCACCAGGGGGGCAAAAAATGAGACACTAGGATCTTGTGCAAGCATCAAACCAGAAATAAAAACTTGCTGGGAGCATCCAACTCGGGGGACCCTAGGAGGAGGGGGGGTCCGGCCGAATCCCCCCTCAACCCCCCCCCCTCCTCTCTTCCAATATACACCGTGTAGGCATGGTGGTTGGCACAACAAGACAGTGCGTACGCAGCGCTCCTGCGTGTCCAAGCTGCAAGGGCTGTCCCTTACAGCCCAAACGGGGCGCATCCTCCGCCTGAAGCCCACGAAGTTCCGCCTCCTCGCAGAAGTCAGCCTGGATAGTGTCCGGCTCCCGGACATGCCCGAGGGCTTCCAAGCGGAGCTTTTGCAGCAAGCCCAAGAATTGCACTGCGGCCATGCCAGCCTACCCATGGACCCCTCATGGCTAGTCGTGCCCGCTGACCCTAGTAACCCGGCGGACGACCCATACTTCGTCTCTTGCCAGCGGGGGGCAATGCCGTGGCCGCCGGGACCGCTAGTGGCGGGTGCCCCACCATCGTTCCACGACCTAGTACAAGCAATGGGCAAGGGCTCGCAGGCAATGTCCCTCGAGGAGCTGCAGCACCCGTTGGTGGGCGCGCTCCCGGGGTACACCTTGCTAGTCCTAGCCCAATTGCTGCATGCATTGTCCGAGGGGGTGCCCAGCAGGCTCCTCACGGCAGTCCCTCACCTCTGCATGGCCAAGAACCAGCCGGTGTGGCTATTTTGCAATAGCTAATTGGTTATGCTGGAGCCGTGCCTCCACCGCCTGGAGACCATCGTGGTCCAGAAGCGACAGATGAGTTGCTAGGAACGCTGCTGCGCCGTGCCGCATGAGCTGTTTGCGTACCGCCGCCATCTGTGAGGCCAAATTCTTGCGCCTGCGTGCTGGTGGCTCTTGGCAGGCTGGGTCTTACAGTACGGCGAGGTGTGGTCCGACAATTGGGACGAGGCCGACGCCTTATGCAACCCAGATCGCAGTGGGGGCGACGCCTAGGACCACGAGGCCCCGGAAGAATCACCGTTGCCGTGGCTGCACCGATTCTATGACACCATGGAGGTCTGGGTTGCCTCACCCGATAGAGGTCTTGGTCGCCTCACCATGGCCTGACAGGCCCCTTTTGCTAGGCACACAAGGGTGCCCAAGGCAACAACATGAGAGTGGGGTGCTTCACCAAGGTTTCCGAGAAGCGGACCGAGTACCTATGGTACGTGGTCTGCCACGCCTTGCGCCAAGAGGACATGCGCCTTGGCAGCCCACGGCCCAACACTTACGTCCCGTAGCAGCCAGCGTGGCCCCACAGGGTGTTGCCGGAGGTGGGTCTCAGCGACGAACGCCGCCCCTTTGCTCTGAGCGGTTGGGGCCTTGCTCTGCCGTGGCCTACACAGTAGCATGTGGCTCCGCACAAGTGCGTAAGCTCAAGGTGTACAGCCTGTGGCTTGATGGGCGCCACATCCCGTACGTGCGGGGCACGCTATCCACCTTGCTAGAGCCCCTCAATTAGCAAAGGGAGGGTTTTATGCTGATTGGGGTGCTGCTAGTCATGGGGGACCGGCTGAAGGAGCAGCTCACCAAGGCGGAGGCCAACCTAGGCAACGCCGGGCGGGTGCTTGGGCCCCCGCCACTGGCCTACCTCCTAGTCCTACGGGTGGTCCTCACCTTTGGAGTGTTTGCGCTGGACTACGTCCAAGAAGCGATGCCGCTGCACCCGCAACGGCTGCGCAAGGTCCAAAGGGCAGTGGACCGGGTCCTTACACGCGCCCTGCGGGTGCCCCGCACCATGCCCTACACGCTCTTGTGGATCCCACTAGACCGTGATGAGTTCGGGATCCCCACCTCTACACCCGCATGCGCTTGCGGCACGTCTGCGGGTCCCTCCGCGCCATGGACTCCCGGACCATGATCATTGTTCGTGAGAACGTTCGCGCGCTCTGGTTGAGCATGGATTGGCAGAGATTGGACGGGCCGGAACAATAGCTCTTGGAGCATGCCATGCGCGAGATAAGCATGGATGCGCACGTCCTACCGGCCACGCGGGCGGCCTCTGTGGTGAAGACGGTGAGAGGAGCGCGAAAAGCGCGCGAGGGGTGGGAGGGGCAAGCATGCCATGCATGGGTGGGACCCACAGGGACAAGAGGACTCGCAGAAGCGCACCGGTGAAAAGGAGCGGGGGGCAGGTATGTCGGAAACAATTTTGGGCAAGCGCCCGGCGGAGGCGCAATGTGCGGGAGGGTCATGCACTCCACGGGGGAATGACCACCCCAGTATGATGGCAAGAGCGCGTCGTGATCGTGGACCCAGGCGTGCCTTCATCCGGAAGAGGGCACGGGGGCACCCAACCTGTCGAGACTGCGGGCGCTAGTGAGCTCCAAGGAAGTCCTACGTGACCCCCGGGGCGTAGCCCCACGCCGCCAGGGGCTGGCACTGCCCGAGGGGACATGTGGGAAAAGCCTGTCGAGGACCTAGGAGTGAATCGCATGGCATGGCCCGCCAATATGCAGAGTTGTCGGGGATGCCATCGTGCTCCATCCCAAGTGTTCTGTGAGCCTTAAGATCGGCCCCCAAATCCAAATCCAAATCTTCTAATACATCCTTGGTTGGCCGGCCCGACGGCATCATCTGTGGGTGTTGAGCCACAAGTCACACGATCGATTTTCACCGTCTGTCCTGTTGGGCATATGGGTACACATGTGGGTACGCGCGCCGCAGGCGGAACCGTATCAAGCGGCGATGGGCCACCCCGCCGCGCGAGAGGGAGACAACACGGCGCCGGCGTGCCTAGAGCAATGTCACGGCTTCCACCCCCCCCCCCCATGACTGCATCGCACACGGTCCCATGGCCGCCCAGCAGATTGAACGGAACAAGAGGCTCGGATTGGTCCATTAATCAACACCATAGGCTGGTACGCCAGCATCGGAGGATTGCACCCTCCTATCGTCAACATTCACCACCGCCCCCTACAGCAGCTCGCTACGCTACCGGCACTGCCGGCCAGCGGTAGGTGCGCCTCGTCAACTTTTCTAATTTTTTTGGGCTAGCCCTATACCACCCCCCCTCGACATCGTGCAAAAACTTCACCACCGCCCCCTGCAGCAGTGCGCTCCGCGACCTGCGCCGTTAGCCGCTCGCAGCAACTGCTCCTCCTCGTCCTTCGCTTCGGCAGAGGGGCCATGCAGGCAGCACGAATCGAACCGGCGCCTTCACCGCACGAGCCCGGTGACTCAACCACTGGCTCAGCACCCACCAGAAGACACCACACGCACACGGACACAGGACAGTGCCACACGTGATAACCCAGATCACCCCTCTGGCCTTCGCGGCTGTTGACGGGGCGTGACGGGTGCAATCACAGCCACGGCACCCACCAAAGGCGATCCATATCAACCCCCATCCCCCAGACGCATAGAGGCGTGTATCGTCCCCGTAGTTGAATGGCATGCAGCGAGGCTACCATCCCACCGGTGGTTCGAACCCCGGGGAGGGTTGCGATGCGCCATGCGACAGGACAACCCCACCAGTTATGCCGGCGGAACAGGAACACTAACCTCGTCGATATAGCATAGTGGCTAAAGGGATCAGCCCCAGGCAGGTGATGCCGGGTTCGATTCCGGGGGGGCTCGAAATGTGTAGGTCTTGTGGTATGATCGTTGAATAGCTCGGTATCATCTAGGATATTTTTTCTGCTGCACTTGGCACTATGCACCCATCCCACAGACTGCAGCTTCGACTTGGCTTTGCGGACAGCCGTGTGTCTGTGCCCACTCTGCACCTTGCTTTCAACTGCTTTTGAATGTTTGAAACCTGCAATCTGTACCGTCGAGGGTTAGGCCGAAGGAGTGCCTTGCTTTGCTGCCCACACACTGTTGTAGTGGTCACATGTAGCCCGACAAACGGGCGCCATGATATTATCAACCAAGTCTTCCATGGGATTTGTCAGAGACAGGTGGGAGCAATATGTACATCGGCCATATGATTTGTACTGCATGTGTGCGGCGCCACCGGTCAGCCCTAATTACCGGATGAGCGACACATTGGGACTAAGGGCTGAAAGTGCCTATGGCGGGGGCATTCAGTCAATCAGATACCGACCATCAACCCCCATGTGGGTACATATCCCCCTCCATTAGGCACCCAATACATGAGACTTCGTATTATTTTTTTGTCAAGAGTGTTGAGTTTGCTTGAACTACAATGCCAAAGATGACAGATGGAATTAGCAGGGGGACGCAGAAAGTCGTGAAGTACATGTGAATGTACATAGCTAGATGTATTGGTACAGCAACATGAATGACTTTGAATTCTTGTGTGATCGGACAGATGGTGGTGCATGTCTATCTATGCAAAACCACCTACGCAGTCAAGCATGGCCTATTTGGCCACCGAAAGACACCACACTAGTAGGCGGCACGATGCTTGCTAGTGTTGGTATGTGGCTTGATGCTTGGGCAGTGATGATCGTGGTAGAGTCCATTCTATCCTGAGTGACGAGATGTGCGTACAACGTAAAGTCACTGAGCGACATATCATACTACTTGATGAGGTCGCACGCAAAGGCCATATATTTTGTTTTCGAGCAGGCAACACGCTTGAATGAGTTCATGTAGCACAAGCCCAAGAGGCGAAGAACGCTTCAACCTTTGCCAACACCCAAAAGACCAAGGATTGGTTGTGCCATTACAGTAGAGGTTCTGGAAGACATGCAGTACGTGGAGGTACAATTGGAAGAGGTGGAGTATGCAACTCTTTTGACAGGATCGTAAATCCGGGTCTGTGAAGGGTCCAGCACGGGCAAGCAGGGTTAGGGCAAGGGGCCAGGGTTAGGGCAAGGGGCCAGACTCGTTCCATCTTCCAGTCTACCGTGCCTTAAGAGGGCATGGGTAGGTAATCCCACCCGTAACCTAGACTGAGGCTTATCTATGGCCACCAACTGCTTTGTGCACGCCCACAGGGACACTTGTTGGAATATCAGTTTCTAGTGGCACAAAAAGGGTGACACCTGATGAATAGTGGGGATCAAAATGCACCGCATTTGGTGTGGTTCGGTTGGTTTGACAAAGGGGATTAGGGTCACAACACAAGTAATGTACCGGGGGCGGCATATGAATCATGGCTTTTTTGCGTACTGGGGATCAGAACATGTTGGGTTTGTCTGGTTGCAGTCCAATGATGTTCACCTTTGGTTTGTAAATCGTGGAAGACAAAAAATACACACACGGTTGGAAGAGCTCTTTTGCTGTTCGCCTTCTTCTTTGCCACCCCCCTTGTGTGTTTAATCCTGCCACAATCCCCTTGCAATAAATGTCTGCAGCTTCCCGTTTGCTCCACCCTGGGCTACACCGAGGCCAACTTGCATACATTTAACATGCATTTTTCTTGCACCTTGCATCCAGTGCTTCACAGGCCAACGCCATTGTGCATGCCCGCTTCCACGGTCGGCCCCTAGTGCTGGGATTTATTACTGAGGCACGCCCCTCCTTCACCAAAGGGCAGGCTGCACACCCCTCAGCGCTCAGTTTGCCTTGGATGACCAAGTGTTGTTGGTGCACATCGGGCATTGCAGGGGCATTCCTGAGGCTGTGGCGGCCCTCATGATCGACCCAGGGGTGTATCTGGTGGGTGTGGCGACTGGGAGGGAGTGACAGCACAACCCGACTCCGACCCGCACTCCGCACTTCTGCGATTCGGCCGCCGTGGCGCTGTTCTTGGGCTACCCCTTTTAACATTTTCTGAGTGTCTATTTTTGTCTACTTTGGCTTGGGCACCTTGCCAAAACGATGACCACATGATGAGCAAAAGACAAAGGACGGTCGATGAAGCGACTGTGAGGTCCACCAATGCGGTGCCGCCTCACTACGCCGCATATTGTGGGCTACAAAGGGTGAAATTCATCGTCGGGGGTCTCAATTTTCACACCTCCACCAAGACAATCAACAAGGATCCCCACTCTAAATTGGCCGACCTTGTTGCCCATGACCCTCCAGATGAAGACGGCAGATATCATTTGGATCGAGATCCCAAGTTATTTGGTTATCTGTTGAACTTCCTAAGAGACGGCATTGTTGAAATCCCCGAAGAGCGCCGGTGCTTGGTCAAGGCTGAGGCGTCGTTCTTTGGTTTGTCTCGCATGGTCAACTGGATGTCAGTGTTTCCCCCACCAGAGCTCATGTTGGAGACCCTACTGGTGGCATGTTGTGGCTCTGTTGACAATGCTTCGTTCTATGAGTCCAAATGGCTGCACAACAATTGGGGCAAGTCGTTCTCAATTACATTACAGTTTCGACTGGAGGAGTGCATCTCCTCCAAAGTCACGCTGCTGAGTGCAGGAACTTCACATGGTGAACATCGTCCATTACTTGGGCTGCTGCCTGAAGGATATGTAGTAGCATACCCACCATTTTCAACATGCAGAGATCCGCCTGCTCAGCCACTGCAGACTAAACCGTGGACTGTCACCCCGAAGGAATGGGTTCCAGTTTGCTACGTCTTCGACGAATGCAAAAATTATGTCGTTCTGCATATTGATCAGGACTCCTGGTATCAGAAATTGCCAAGCGATTGCGGTCCGGGTACTGGAAGTGTAGAAGGGCTGTTCAGTGGCCTGATTCTGAGCGAAGGAGAAGAAAGCGTCGTGTTGGACTCTCTCATCGGACAGTTTCAGAACATCTGCCTGCATCACAAGGCACTCCCTCATGAGGAGGCACTTTGCTTGATCGATGAGGCCCGCGATGATCCGGAGCAGGGGTGTGATTTCGCCGAATTGATGCACAAACCGCAGAGGGGTATGGTACCGGCCCAGCAAACAGATGTCAATACGCTCGATCAATCTTCCTTTGAGGACTGACGTCAGAGCCTGAGTCGCCGAATGAGATTCTGTGCCCTTTGGTTGAGGTGGGAATAAGTGACCCTGATGCTGAGGCCCATCCACTTGCTGACAGTGCAGGAGGGGGCCCAATGTTGCAGCGCTGAATTTATCCTTGAACCTTCTAACCCTCCCAGACATTCCCTTCAGCACCGCCCAACCTGCATTTCCCCCATTCATCGGAAAAGATTTTGTTTGCACAAATACCAACTGCGCAATCCCGTCATCCATGCTGGTGAGCAATCAGTCAGACAATCTGTAATCTCTGCGGGTTTTTTCTGGCTGTACGTAGGGAGTCAGGCCATCGCTTAGTGGCTAATCCCCCGAGCCCCCCGGTGTTCTGATGTGGGTGCGCCGGTCGGTCGGCATCGTGTTAGTCAACCCTGTGCGCATTCCGTTGCCATTCACCCGTAAGAAGACAAAGGCTTGCAGGACGCATTTTCTATGTACATATCTGCTGCGAGTGCACTGCGGCTCCCCAACGCTGTCAACACCACGTAACTGCTCGGGCATCATTTCTTCCCAAACAAATTTAGTAAGAGTGTTGACAGCCAATTCCACAGCCACGTCAGAACTTAGTACCCTTTTCCCTTCCCTGACAGCAGGCTGGCGCCGGCCTCTGCTGCAAGCGCTCCGTGGGAGCTCCACATATCTCTGCCAGCCCCCCATATATATGCCGGTGCCCCCCCCGTTTGCAATCAACCTCGGATCGAAGCACCCAGGCAGGATGGCAGATAGGATGCCAGGTAGGAGTACACCTCCAGCATTACTTAGGATCCTATATAAGTATGTTGATAAGTAGATAAGTATGTCGAGAGCCAGCCCGACACTGCCCTAGTCCCACAGCCGATGCCGAATATGAGGTGACAACCCATCACGATATCAGAGATCTTAGGTCATTGGGAATGTGCATCACTCAACGCTTTGCTGTTGCTGTTTGTGCAAACCTGGGGAGGGCTCAGAGGCTACCCTTCGCCCCCCTCTTCCCCTCCAACACATCTTGGCCAGCCTGCCGAAAGCAGGGGAACAGAGATACCTGGACTTCCACAGGGTCGACGCCAGCAAGTACGAAGGCCACAAACCCCTGTAGCAATACACAACAAGTACTGTAGAGGACACCACTAATTTGAGGAAGTACCATACTACAGGCATCAAAACCTACAACATCAACCCCAGGGCAGCCAACAGCACAGGTGCTGTATACCAGGAGACCCCAAAACTGACCCTACACAGGTGTTGGCCCTGCTGCAAGTACCAGGTACAATTAGCATCTCATCACGAGCGATGGACGAGACCTGAGGCAGCAACGCTGGCACACTCTTCCTGGGCAGGCGCAGCCACCAGTGGACACGGTGGGTCGACCGAAAAAGCGAGGGTTTCATCCCCTTTGTTCACAGATGGCCCTGGACGTGCAGTGTCAAAGCCTCCCGAGCCACATCGGACGACAAGAATCAGCCCAAGGCCAGCTAAGAGGACCCACACATAGCAAATAAGATGTCTCTGAAATTTCTTTATACTGATTCCGAGGGCTCACTAGCGTACACCAAAATCTCAAGAGACCCAGCAGAAGTGTCCAAACTCTAGCAGGTGACACCGAGTGACCTCAAAGTGAACCCTAGCCCGTCCCTAGCAGGAGTCCAGCAGGGACAAGTACAGATTACGATCGTAATATTTCGTAATTTTCGTAATTTTCGTAATTTTCGTAATTTTTCCGTAATTTTTGCAATTTTTGCCATATTTTGGGTGGAATTCTTTACGCACAAAAGGGCAGTTTGCCCCTTATTTGCCATTTGTATACGTGGATATAAAAGGAAAGCTGGCCTGTGGTATCAATTGCACAAGAAAGGGTAGGAAAAGGACCAACGCCACCATATCTTCCATCCACATTGCTTGTGTTGTCACAGTCATTTTCCCGTGTTTGTTGTCTTTCTTTGTTCCCGATGGGCAAATCAGCAAACAAGAAGAACACCAAGAAGCGGAAATTGGATGACAAAGCCCACTATTGCTGCATGAGTGCTTCCCAGAGGGCCGCACAGTACCCTGGTGTGATGGAAGCACGTGGTGATACAATGTGGTGCATACATTGTGAAGTACCCGTGCAACACTCTCATCCCAACTTTGCCAACACACATATAAAATCTGGGAAACACCAACGGAAGTCAAACTCGCCATCCAAACCTGATTTTGGGGCAGCCGAGGGAACACCACCTTCATCGGATGCTACAATCGAGGAGCCGGTACATACTTCTGCCTCAACGAGCGATCGGACGGTGATCATTGATGCAATCAATGAGGATGTGATGGCTGCTCTTCTTGGCGCGGGTATCCCGCTCGAGAAGATTGATCACCCATCTTTCCGTGGGTTTTTGAGGAAGTACACCACGGTGGAAGGATGCATCCGTGAGGCGACAAATTTGCGGAAGAAGGCAAACTTGCAGCCTTTGTACGATACTCATTTGGCTGCAATCCGGCGTCGCCTGCACCGTCCACGGTTGAAGTATGTCCCCCACGCGTGGCTATCGTTTGACGAGTGGACGGACGAGGTGCCTGAAATGTCATGCCTGAGTGGGATGCAGGGGCTGCAGGGTGCATAATTCAGCACTGTGGGTCACGTGGGATGCATCAGACAAAAAATTAAAAATTCCTGGTGTGCCAGCAGGGGCTGCAGGGTGCAGAATTCAGCACTGTGGGTCACGTGGGATGCATCAGACTAAAAATTAAAAATTCCTGGTGTGCCAGCAGGGGCTGCAGGGTGCAGAATTCAGCACTGTGGGTCACGTGGGATGCATCAGACTAAAAATTAAAAATTCCTGGTGTGCCAGCAGGGGCTGCAGGGTGCAGAATTCAGCACTGTGGGTCACGTGGGATGCATCAGACTAAAAATTAACTTTAGACTTTTGGGAGCAACACGCTGGTCCCCTTGGTGAGTTGGCTGTGGCTCTATTGACTATGCCGGCAACAAGTGCGGATGTGGAGAGATCATTTAGTTTGGCGGGTTTATTGGACGATCCGAACCGTGGTGCAACTGGTCCTGAACTACGACGATGTGCAGTGATGTTGTACGTAAATGGGGACGTGGAGAAGCGCTTCTAGGCCAAGCCATTGCTGCCCAGGGACCCGCCTTAAACAACCCTAGGCAGCACCATATGCAAATGTTCACCACCGCCGACATTCCATCGACGACCGTTGACGACGAACCGTGCCGAGAAAATCATCAAAAAAATAAAAAAAAGCAAAAAAACCAAAAATAAAAAAAAAAGGCGGGGCCCCATTGGACGGCACATGGGGTAGCATCACCAAAATGGTGAGGCTGGGAGCCGCGACAACCCTTTTGGTTGTGTAAACCCGGGAGAGCGCCATCGAAATTTCACCGAAATTTGTCGTAATTTTCCGTAATAATTTTCGTAATTTTTATCGTAATTTTCGTAATTACGAGAATCGTAATCTGTACCTGTCCCTGAGTCCAGGGCAAGCTACTAGATAGATAGATACCCTGTTGTACCAAGCAATCAAAGGGGTACCCGGCACAATCCATATACACCGCGAGTGCATTTAGATTACTTCGAGCTAACGGTGTGGCCATGGCGCCTAGGAACTCCCTTACCAAGAAGTGCACAACCCCACCCCCTTGCCAGACAGTTGTACTTGTAGGGAGTACCGGAGGTTCCACTCTTGGGTCCCCCTGGTGGTGCATTTCAATCCCTGACCCTGCCCTCACTGAATGGCCATGGTCTGTTTTTGTATTTTGCGCATCACAACATGAAATTGCCTGCCCGCCTACCCGCATGTGTCAGTGTCCCACAAAGGTGGGTTGAAGAGAGGACTGCATACGTATTCATCGAATATATTCCAAAGGTAGTCTGTGGAGATGTGAGGCTGCCTTTGCGCCTGTCAATGTATGCCAGGGGCCCACAGAACCCTACAACCCCTAGTGCGGTGCCCACACAGCAGCCCATCCGCACACTGGGAGACCCACATACCGTGTCAGGTGCATTCTGGGCTGAAGCCACCCGCGAGGGCTTTATGCAAGCATCCTAGTGCCCACACCACACAGTGCAACATGGGAGGGACAGGAGTGGTTGCTGCTTTTGTGCCAATCAGACATAGCCCGTGACGAGCCTGTGGACTCAGCAAAGGATTCCTGATTAGATTTGTCAGGCAATGCACAGGTGTTGTGACCACAAGGTCATGTGTGCAAACCCCGGGTCAGTTTTGGGGGAGGGGCAGAAGTGAGTACACCGATGGACCGGCTCATCAATAAAGCAATCACCCGGGCAACTAGGATTCAACCACTTGAAGATCGGTGCCCACATGCAGCGGCTCATACCTCAGTGCACCTGAGCTGCAGCTGAAGTCCTTCCCGTGGAACTGGCACAGTGGTGGCCACGGAATCTCCGGTGCTGATGGTCTGGGGACCCGGTTGGCACCAGAGACTGGCAACCACGGTGGGGCTGTCCGCTGTCCAACAGGGAGGACACTAGCACTCCGAGGAGCCCGCTCCGAGAGGGGAATCCTCGCAAAACTCAAGCATGTGGCATCTCCCTTTGTGTGTCGGGGGGTCTGTCACATTGTGCCCAGCCTGGTGTGAGAGTGCATTTGGGCGTTGGTTAAGTTGGGGTCTTTTCCGTGCCCTGCACTAGTCCCAAGTCACGCACTACATCCTATGATTGCATGGGCGGTAGTGGGGGTTGGGACGCATGTGATGTGCATAGACATTGAGATGTCTGTATCCTCTCTCAACTATGTAGGCTGTGTTGTCCATGGGGTGAGGGGATCATGTAAGCAGGCAAGCAGTAGTGAGGCTATGTTGGAGGCCCGGCTCAATTCAAGTAAAGGGGTTGTTGGACTGCCCTCTTCATTTCAAACTCAAATAGGTCTGAATTTTCTGAAGCTACCACGTTTTCTTGGGGAGGCTCAAATAGTGATTACAGTGAATGTTCAGATAGCATGTTGTCCTACACAGCTGAATGTGGAAGGCTCGGCCTGTCACCCATGGTGGCACCTCCCAAAAGGTGGCGTTGCCAATCATGTTCTCCGAGCACGGAGGCCAGTTCTGGCACGCTAGACTCAGGAGGACACAGCGAATCTCCTTCTTTTTCTGATAATTAGCTTAGTTAGACATTGTGCTCTCCTACAAACTCTTCCGCTGCGTTTGGTGTGGCCTAGATTTGACTCAATCAACGGGGATCAGCCATAGGCAAGGTTGTTCCAGGCCACTATCAAATATCAGTCTGCCCTTCACTGATTGTACTATGCAAACCCTCTATGGGTTGACAAAATACAGCGCCAAGGGGCTAAAGCGAACAGGCGATATATGGCACCAATTGGTGATCGAGATCTCATTGTGCGAACATCCGAAAATTGCTGCATATGCATACCGTGCGTGTGTGGAGCCCTTTTTGACCTGTGTTTGGCCTCTTCATTTCAGTGTGCTAACTCTGACATATGGCTTGTGAGGATAGATGACACCAACAATGATCCCTATGTGAGCGGTCCAGGGACGGAGGCTGAGGTACTCGGAACTATCAGTAGTATTCAGAGTGCGATGCAGTGGAGTACAACCTGGAATACGGCAAGCCAAGGAGGGATAGCACCATTTTACCGTGGCACGGCATTGGCTTGACATAATACCTGCGGCATATTGGTGGCTTTCCAGCACAGATTGATTGGCATCTGAGCCACGATTTGCCTGTGCAAACGCCTGTACAATAGGCCATTGTCTGGGTCAAGATTTGCCTGTACAGAATGGGCCAACGCTCGGCTGGTCAAGGAGCCTAGCATTAGCCATTTGCCTTGCATCAGCAATGGCGATCTAGCTTGGCGCCTTGGCCCCAAGGTCCTTGCCTGATTTGTATGCACAAATGGGCCAGGGTCTAGGCCGGGGTTTGCCTGTACAAACGGGTTGCCATACCTAGCATTTCCTTTCTAGTGAAGGCCATGAGCATACCTAGCAATACTGTTGACTTGCCTCCAGTATTGGTTCATATTCACTTGGCAAATTTCACAGCTTGCTTACCGATGTTGCCAACAGCATGGTTTGCATGGTTAGCAGAAGTGTGCTACCTTTCTTAGCTGTTTACCGTTGCAGCACTGTGTAGGATGCTGGTGAGCGCATGTAGCCTTAGGTGCACATTTGCACGCCATCTTCCAACAGAAAGGTACCTGTAGAACATGTACGACTGACAAGTCTTTCTTCTGCCTTCACATGCTGCTGTAGGTCTTGTGCCTCAGTTGCCTCACAGCAATCCCATGGGGGTTGTGGGACTCCAGCATCATGGATACTGGCCATTGCAGCACAATGACTGGTCTTACCCTCCAGTCCTTTGCAACATGTATTTTCAAGAAGATTAGACCTCCAGGAGAAAATCTACTTAATGAAGGCAAAGCGTAGATTCCTAAGGTTTCATATGCTTTCTTCTCCTCTCAACTCCACAAATCAATATTCTCTTGTACCCTCCAAACTAGGAGACAGCATCCTCTTGTCTGTGCTGGTCTGTGCATGCACCATGATTCCTCTTGGCAGCTCCTCTGCTTTACAGAAACTCTTGTCATTTCACAAGGGTGCAGTCAACATCCACGCTACGCACAAAGTGCTGCTAATGAGCTCCATCAACAATAACAATGAATACTGCAAGGAACCCCTGAACATTGTAACGTCTTTAGCCCGTGAGAAACTGTCAGATTCAGAGATCACGAACCTACAGGCGCGCCATGGTGTCCAGCTAACCCTTGATGGGTCCCATGTGCAGATCAGTGGACCTCGCTCTGCCGTCAAAGCTTGCCTTCAGACCCTTGGGCAGATCTTCAATCGCCCGGTGGTGCTGCGGAGCCTTCCTCCGTCTGTGTCAAATATCATGATCTTCCACGATGCAGAGAATTGTTGGATAGGGAAGGGCGTAGACGGTGTGCGTTTGTATGAACAGACCTGCAGTGTCATCGCCGATGTGACAGGCACTAGTGGAGAGGTCGGAGAGCACTTGAAAGTGTCATGGAAACTCTACCTTCCACGCACCAACAACGACAACAAGCTAGAGTATCATCCCGAGGAGCCTACATTGGTGTCACTTGAGACAAGAGGGGTGGAAGTTGTCAGCACCTCCAACAAACAGGGGGATGTGGATGTGCAGATGCGCAACGGGATGCAGTGGTTTGTGAGATGCATGCAGCGGATGGCGCGTGAGTGGCTCATAGTCATACTCTCAGGTGTGTTGTTGTTGTGGCATGAAGAGGTTGCAGTGTCTTCTGGTTGCCTCATGGTTGCGGTTGTAGTTACGAGCATTTGTTGTGGTCACAATGCCAAAAAAGAAAAGGTTTTCGAACTCCATTGCCTGCGTGCAGCCCAATTTGCAAAAGAGCGCAGTCCCGCCAAGGAATGATAAGAGGCAGGCACCAGAGTAATCTATGGCCACACTGTCATCCCCCCAAACAAAAACAGCACAAATTGGCCCTTTTAGATTAGAGGCTGAGGGCTGCAATTTACCGGCTTTCGTAGTCCTTGAGATCCTTGGGGATCCTCATGCTCACCGGGAGGAAAGATGCGTAGAATTTTTTTCGTGTGCGCCTACTGGATTTTTGGGAGGGTGGCATCATATTAGGCCCCGTGCTGTCTTGGGCTTTAGGCCGCGAAGCGACCCGAAAAAGGGTCTAAAAAAGGATCTCCTCAGCCAATTTTCACAAAAAATTGAACCTAACAAATATGATATAAAATGGTCCCCATGTAGTTCATTCTTTCAGATGTGCACTGAGTTTTTCAGAGAATCTTGTCCGAGACTTTGCTCCTCCCAAAAACAAGCAGGAGATGCCAGCAGCGGTCTCCTTGAGAGGTCTGCTCGAAGCGCTGCAAGGTGGGGGCCGCACGCCGCTCCAATCCAGGGCACTCCTGAGCACAAGCTGCTGGCCAGGAGCCCAGCAGCTCAGCCGTCTATCTCAAAGATGGCACTGGGGGCACAGGGGGAGCACCTGACACAGTGTGCGCGCGGCACAACTATTAACATTCCATATGGGACTGTGCGGGACCAAAGAGGACCAAGGGGCATCTCAAAGATAATGAAGTAGGCAACAACGATGGGGCTTATAAGGGCTGTGTGCACTGTTGTGCTTTTCATTGGTTGTCATAATGGGAGGCAACAAGAGGGGGTGGGACGTTTTTTTGGTGTATGGGTGCTGATTGCTTCACGGCAGGGATGGATACAGGTGGGTGGGTGGATGGTTGCATGTACTGCTTTGGTGGCTGGGTGGGTGGTTGGGTAGGTGGCTGTCCAACAGCCCCCCGCTCCCTGTGGAGGTGGGACAATTCTGGGTCCCTGGGTGTTCCCAAAATCTGGGTGTGCCTGGGTCTCGTAATTCACCCCCCACCAGCCCCCCCCTTTCCCGTAGATAAGCACATCCCTGCCCCCCACCCGACAGGCCTCATGGACCCGAAGAGGCAACCAGGTTCCTCTACACATGATGTGCCACCAGGTCGTGAGCTGGCCTGGCACCAGGGCCCAATCCATACCCATACAATAACCCCCCAAAACGATACCCTTCTGGCGCATTTCCCAAAATATATTCCTCCCCTCGAACTGCAGATCGCACCACCAACGAGGTTTGACCTTTTGATACGTTGTAGAATGCATCTTGCAGATGTGTTGTCTGCCATATTGCATGAAGTCCCTCCCCGTCTTTGCCTTGGAATTATGGACGGGAGGTAAGGGGGTGCGAGGTACTTACAGTGAGGGGTCCAGGAGGGTGGCCCGGGAGGGGGTAGGATGGAGGCATGAAGGTACGGGGCCTGAGGTTGCGGGGGTGGATACAAGGCTGGGGATAGGGGAGGATACAGGGCCTGAAGTACTGGAATGTTACCAGGCGGGGTACGGCAGGGGATTTGTTCTCTCTATCATTCTCTGAAGTCAAGCCCCCTTTACACTGTGTTGACAAACTGCATTGCCTATCCGCAGGAGACCGTGATTTTGCAGGACCACTCAGGGATTTCAAAGATCACCGCTTCCAAACCATGATCTTGCATGGGTCGAGTGTCAACCCCTCCTATATTTCACTGGCGGATTTTGTCTATCAGCCATGGGAGGCGCTACGGCAGACGGCGGCGACCAAGGGCATCAATGGCCGTCCAAGGCATCCGCAGTCCCAGCACCGGGACCGCTCTGTTCCGTCAACCGAACGGCAGAGGCCATTTGTGTCCAGTGAACGACAGAGGGCATTTGTGTCCAATGTGTGCCCACAGTGTTCCATCCATACCCAAGCTCAGGGGGCTGTCATTGATGTGCACATTCGTCAGGCTAAACTAGACATCCCCACTAACCTCCGCGGCCGATTGATTGGAAGTGGAGGTGCCAACATCCAAAGGTTGCAGCAGGAGTTCAGTGTGCAGATAGCAGTCCCCGCACAAAATAGACCTGGGCCGGTGACTGTCAGTGGGGAAGCCATGAGGGTCATCTCGTGCCTGGAGAGTATCGAGGCGCAGCTGCAAATTCAGGTCCCGCTCATGCAGCCTTGCCACCTTTGGTCAGGGCCCCAAAATAGGCAGCCGCTCTGTGCAGCATGAGTTACCAGCTGCCACGACAGCGTGTGGAAGGCTATCGGAGGCGGCTAGAAAGTAACTGATGGTGAGGACCCAAACGCAACGAACATTGATTTGCTCCGACTCGCAGATGATAGTAATAATGCGGGCCACTAGGAAGGCCCAAAAGTGGAAACGACATGGCTGGCAGGGATCATCCAGGCAATAAATCCACTGTTGCACTACACAAAGTGTGAGGTATCATTCAATGCTGGCATGACAGAGGTGAACATTTTTACGTACTGGCGGAACCGGCCATCGTGTACCAATCAACCGCAGGTACAGTGTTCACAAGTTACCAAGACCCAGGAACAGGATTTGAATTTGAGCCACGGAACCACAGAGTTTAACGTGGGCAATCACTGCGGTGGCTTACAGTTCCAGCAGAGGTGGAATCTGCCTAAGACACAGATCATAACCAAGGCGAATGCTGGTTCCCTGGTGAGGGACCCGCATGGAACCACAGGTGCAGCTTTGTGGCTGGTATGTGGTGCAGGTGAGAGGGAGAGAGTGTCAGTGTGCTGGGCATGATCCGCTTTTTGTGAAGAGAACTTCCTTTTTGATTTGCTTTGCTTTGTTGAGTACGTTGAGACAATTGGTTGACACATGTCAGGCATGTGGTGCACAAAGCAGCCTGACATGGACCCGCCTGGATGCCATCCTCCCAAGGGGAGGACACTTTGCGGTGCGATTTTCTGACAGTGGGTCCTTGGGCCTAAAGGCCTAGTGGGTACAGGCAATTTCGGGGTTTAGAACATACAATATACATACATTGATCAATCACTCCCAATGTAAGGGTCGGGGTGGTGCGAGGCACTGAAGCCCTCAGGGCTGCATAGTGACATAGTGTCGGAATCTGATTGCATGCTTACACTGTGCTGTGCTGGGGTGCGGAACAAGACCTGCAGCAGTAATGTGAAACACGTGTCTGGTACTGTTTGACAATGGGCGTCAACCCAGTGCAAACCAGTCTGAATCCACTCATAATACTGAATGAGGTCAACAGCAAGAGGAGAGGAGTGGCGCATTTTCCGACCTGTGGGGGAACCACGAGGGGCCGGGGAAAACGGGTGGGGACTGGGGCAATTCAACCAAGGGGGTTGGGTGTGGTGTTCCATGCTCTCCAACCCCCTTCCCCAGGGGCTATAGGGAAGCTTCCTCACAGTCTGATCCTGCTTCCATTTTGTCACCTCCCTCCTTGTTATCAAGACTCTCCAATGCAGCAATGCGGACCGTCGTCTACCCATGTCTGCCAGTCTGCGTGTGTCTTGCCTTCGATGCCCACGTGCCATGGGACATGTAGCATGTAGCCGCTGTACGTTTAGACCTGCCAGATCGATTTCTTGTAGCAGTTGTTCCGATAACTCAGTGTGTCGCACTGACCCATGTTTCTTGACGGGCAGAGGTACCCCCCATGTCAAATGGCGCTTACGGGTGCATTTCAGGTCTCCCCGGAGACGTTCACCACCATGCAGGACACCAAGGACCTGAGGACAGCAGGTATGTGTGAGCCACAGAGTTGTGGGTGTATATCTACTGAGCCACCAGGATATGAGTTCTTCTTCATTTACAGCTTTATTGTGTGCCACAGGCCACAAAGTTGCATATCTACAGGACAAAGTTTTTTATATTCTTGATGCTGTGCTTTCGTTTTCTCCAGCTATTAGATTTTCACCACTCTATGGTCCGCGCAAGCATCCACGGCCTCTTGGGCCTCTCAGTTGATACCTTACCAACTACATAATCAGACGCGAGCTTATCCCAAGGCCAAATTCTTTAACTTTCTCAGTGTATGGGGTAGTAGCAGTCATTTTGACTGTTATCCTTAAGGGCAAATTGCCACGTGTTACTCATCCGTTCGCTACTATCCAACAGGATCGTTCGACTTGAATGTCTAAAGCATACCGCCAGTGTTCATTCTGAGCCAGGGTCAAGTCCTTGATTCACAAAAAAAAGGGGGGTTCCCGTTTGGTTTTATCTAGTTCGGGTTCAATCCCGGCCTGTATTGTTTGATTTACAGATTTTGATTTTTTTTTGTTAATCTTGCTGCCTTCCTCTAATGTGTACGCGCGTGTGTGTGTGTGTGTGTGTGTGTGTGTGTGTGTGTGCTCCTATGTGTGCGTGGGTGGGTGTTGATGATCGCAGGGACAGCGGCACATGGTTGCTGGAGCAGATGCTGTTCCCATTGACAGCTGTGTCCAGTACCAGTAGCCACCCAGTCGACCTCCATGACTCTTTGATGCTTCTTTATTCTGACCGGGATTGTGGCAGTGGCGAGAAGTACAACGTTCCATGACTTGCGGCACTTGCTGCCTGCATTGATGTTTGTGTGATACCGACTTCGTGTGTGTGTGTGTGTGTGTGTGTGTGTGTGTGTGTGTGTGTGTGTGTGTGTGTGTGTGTGTGTGTGTGTGTGTGTGTGTTGTGTGTTGTGTGTGTGTGTTGTGTGTTGTGTGTGTCCAGGCCTGCACACTGCCATCTCTTTGACAGCGTCTACGGCTGCTCTGCGGTTCCTCAGTAGTTTTTTTCCAACCATTTTTCTTGCTTTGTTCTTGTTATGTGATTCCCAATGTGTGTCTGGGAGAGACCACCTGAAGCCGTATATCACCCCGTTAAAAAGCATGCTCCGTCCATTGTATGTTTGCATGTGCCCTTATTGGTTGTGGCCGGGTGGTGGGCCATGGCGAATGCCCCTGGAACGGCTGTCTATCCCTGGCATCAGACAGGCAGCTGACCCCTGCAATGGTTTGTGCTGTGGTTCGTTCGTTGCCCCTGTCCTATCTGGCAGGGAAGGGGTGCGAGCCGGGGGGGGCCTGAATAGGGCCATGGAAGCCAGCTAGCATCATGTTGCGACGTTTATCAGGTGCGGCACCGAAGGGATCACCTGAGGGCGCACGCTGGAATTGCTGCATCGGCCTCCTCACAGAAAGACGCCTAGTGCAGTGTCTGAACATGCTCTTGTTTTGACGTTGCACCTGACAAGAATCAGTGCACTCAGGCTGCTTTGACTGCTGCCTGTTTGTTACATTTACCGTTTGTGTGTCTGTGTGTGTGTGTGTGTGTGTGTGTTTCACGAGCTGTGCTATGTACTGCCTGCTCTTTTCGCACCCGTTGTGTGTCCCCCCGCCGGCCACCGTGGGAGAGCCACGATGGCACAGGGCGGGCTCCACCGGGGGGTGGCGGTATGCGGGAGTAACCCGGGTCCCCCTGTGACCCAGCCCTCTCCAGGGCTCGTGTGCGCTCCCCTACCCCAACCCACTGCACCTTGTGTTCTGCACAGGTACATCATGGGGTGGGGTTATCGTCCTATCCGACGCCCGTCCGGGCCTGGGGCACAACCACTATGGCCTTCGGCCAGGGGCCTGATGTCACGGGGGGCTACCGGTCCTGCCCTGCGATGCAATGCGGGGCAACCGTGACATCAGGCCTCACAGCCACGCGCCCTGCTGCACCCGGCGGGATACCTGGACCGGAGCTGGGAGGTGGTGGAATAAAGGGGAGACAGCATCGGGGTGGAGGTAAGGGCCAGCGCCTGCCGCGACGGTGCTCACTGCGCCGGGGTAATGGCACCTGCCCGCACCCTCGACGTCTGGCTCCCCAGGAATTGCTGTGAAACAAGGGGAGGCCCCCCCGTTACTGTGTGTGACGAGTGAACGTGGGAATAAAATCGAGAAAATTCTGAAATAAGGGGAGGCCCCCCCGTGCCCCCCATGCCGGGAATCCCACGTGGGGCGGCCGGTCTGTTTACGATGGTTGAAATTGAACTAAGGGGAGGCCCCCCAAGCTCCTACCTCAGGTGACGCCCACAACGGCGCTGCCAACTGGAAGGAGATATGAACCAAGGGGAGGCCCCCCGGTCGTTGTGCCGTGGAGGGGCGCCATCCCCTCCCGGCGAGGAGATTTGGCTGTTATGGAATCCAGGGGGGCGCCATCCCCCCAGGCCCCAGATGTTATGTTATGTTAGGACCACCCCCCCCCCGCCATCCACGGCACCGGGAGACCCCCACTGCGGCCGCAAGGGCTACGTGTGGGCGTCTCCTGCCTGGGCCGCGGGGGATAGGGACGCCCCGTGGGTTCGACAGGTATTTTTCCTTCCCCCACACAGCGGCGGTTACACCCGAGTCCCTCCGGTCCAGCCTGGGCCGCGGAGGGATAGGGACGCCCCGTGGGGTCGTCAGGTATTTTTCCTTCCCCCACACAGCGGCGGTTACACCCGAGTCCCTCCGGTCCAGCCTGGGCCGCGTGGGGATAGGGACGCCCCGTGGGGTCGTCAGGTATTTTTCCTTCCCCCACACATCGGCGGTTACACCCGAGTCCCTCCGGTCCAGCCTGGGCCGCGGGGGGATAGGGACGCCCCGTGGGTTCGTCAGGTATTTTACCTTCCCCCACACAGCGGCGGTTACACCCGAGTCCCTCCGGTCCAGCCTGGGCCGCGGGGGGATAGGGACGCCCCGTGGGTTCGTCAGGTATTTTTCCTTCCCCCACACAGCGGCGGTTACACCCGAGTCCCTCCGGTCCAGCCTGGGCCGCGGGGGGATAGGGACGCCCCGTGGGTTCGTCAGGTATTCTTCCTTCCCCCACACAGCGGCGGTTACATCCGAGTCCCTCCGGTCCAGCCTGGGCCGCGGAGGGATAGGGACGCCCCGTGGGTTCGTCAGGTATTTTTCCTTCCCCCACACAGCGGCGGTTACACCCGAGTCCCTCCGGTCCTGCCTGGGCCGCGAGGGGATAGGGACGCCCCGTGGGTTGGTCAGGTATTTTTCCTTCCCCCACACAGCGGCAGTCACACCCGAGTCCCTCCGGTCCAGCCTGGGCCGCGGGGGGATAGGGACGCCCCGTGGGTTCGTCAGGTATTTTTCCTTCCCCCACACAGCGGCGGTTACACCCGAGTCCCTCCGGTCCATCCTGGGCCGCGGGGGGATAGGGACGCCCCGTGGGTTCGTCAGGTATTTTTCCTTCCCCCACACAGCGGCGGTTACACCCGAGTCCCTCCGGTCCAGCCTGGGCCGCGGGGGGATAGGGACGCCCCGTGGGTTCGTCAGGTATTTTTCCTTCCCCCACACAGCGGCGGTTACACCCGAGTCCCTCCGGTCCAGCCTGGGCCGCGGGGGGATAGGGACGCCCCGTGGGTTCGTCAGAAAATTTTTTCTCTCCCCCACACAGCGGCGGTTACACCCGAGTCCCTCCGGTCCAGCCTGGGCCGCGGGGGGATAGGGACGCCCCGTGGGTTCGTCAGGTATTTTTCCTTCCCCCACACAGCGGCGGTCACACCCGAGTCCCTCTGGTCCAGCCTGGGCCGCGGGGGGATAGGGACGCCCCGTGGGTTCGACAGGTATTTTTCCTTCCCCCACACAGCGGCGGTTACACCCGAGTCCCTCCGGTCCAGCCTCGGCCGCGGGGGGATAGGGACGCCCCGTGGGTTGGTCAGGTATTTTTCCTTCCCCCACACAGCGGCAGTCACACCCGAGTCCCTCCGGTCCAGCCTGGGCCGCGGGGGGATAGGGACGCCCCGTGGGTCCGTCAGGTATTTCTCTTTCCCCCACACAGCGGCGGTTACACCCGAGTCCCTCCGGTCAAGCCTGGGCCGCGGGGGGATAGGGACGCCCCGTGGGTTGGTCAGTTATTTTTCCTTCCCCCACACAGCGGCGGTTACACCCGAGTCCCTCCGGTCCAGCCGGGGCCGCGGGGGGATAGGGACGCCCCGTGGGTTCGTCAGGTATTTCTCCTTCCCCCACACAGCGGCGGTTACACCCGAGTCCCTCCGGTCCAGCCTGGGCCGCGGAGGGATAGGGACGCCCCGTGGGTTCGTCAGGTATTTCTCTTTCCCCCACACAGCGGCGGTTACACCCGAGTCCCTCCGGTCCAGCCTGGGCCGCGGGGGGATAGGGACGCCCCGTGGGTTCGTCAGGTATTTTTCCTTCCCCCACACAGCGGCGGTTACACCCGAGTCCCTCCGGTCCAGCCTGGGCCGCGGGGGGATAGGGACGCCCCGTGGGTTCGTCAGAAAAATTTTTTCTTTCCCCCACACAGCGGCGGTTACACCCGAGTCCCTCCGGTCCAGCCTGGGCCGCGGGGGGATAGGGACGCCCCGTGGGTTCGTCAGGTATTTTTCCTTCCCCCACACAGCGGCAGTCACACCCGAGTCACTCCGGTCCAGCCTGGGCTGCGGGGGGATAGGGACGCCCCGTGGGTTCGACAGGTATTTTTCCTTCCCCCACACAGCGGCGGTTACACCCGAGTCCCTCCGGTCCAGCCTCGGCCGCGGGGGGATAGGGACGCCCCGTGGGTTCGTCAGGTATTTCTCTTTCCCCCACACAGCGGCGGTTACACCCGAGTCCCTCCGGTCCAGCCTCGGCCGCGGGGGGATAGGGACGCCCCGTGGGTTCGTCAGGTATTTTTCCTTCCCCCACACAGCGGCAGTCACACCCGAGTCCCTCCGGTCCAGCCGGGGCCGCGGAGGGATAGGGACGCCCCGTGGGTTCGTCGGGTATTTTTCCTTCCCCCACACAGCGGCGGTTACACCCGAGTCCCTCCGGTCCAGCCTGGGCCGCGGGGGGATAGGGACGCCCCGTGGGTTCGTCAGGTATTTTTCCTTCCCCCACACAGCGGCGGTTACACCCGAGTCCCTCCGGTCCAGCCTGGGCCGCGTGGGGATAGGGACGCCCCGTGGGTTCGTCAGGTATTTTTCCTTCCCCCACACAGCGGCGGTTACACCCGAGTCCCTCCGGTCCAGCCTGGGCCGCGGGGGGATAGGGACGCCCCGTGGGTTGGTCACGTATTTTTCCTTCCCCCACACAGCGGCAGTCACACCCGAGTCCCTCCGGTCCAGCCTGGGCCGCGGGGGGATAGGGACGCCCCGTGGGTTCGTCAGGTATTTCTCTTTCCCCCACACAGCGGCGGTTACACCCGAGTCCCTCCGGTCCAGCCTGGGCCGCGGGGGGATAGGGACGCCCCGTGGGTTCGTCAGGTATTTTTCCTTCCCCCACACAGCGGCGGTTACACCCGAGTCCCTCCGGTCCAGCCTGGGCCGCGGGGGGATAGGGACGCCCCGTGGGTCCGTCAGGTATTTTTCCTTCCCCCACACAGCGGCGGTTACACCCGAGTCCCTCCGGTCCAGCCTGGGCCGCGGGGGGATAGGGACGCCCCGTGGGTTCGTCAGGTATTTTTCCTTCCCCCACACAACGGCAGTCGCACCCGAGTCCCTCCGGTCCAGCCTGGGCCGCGGAGGGATAGGGACGCCCCGTGGGTCCGACAGGTATTTTTCCTTCCCCCACACAGCGGCGGTTACACCCGAGTCCCTCCGGTCCAGCCTCGGCCGCGGGGGGATAGGGACGCCCCGTGGGTTCGTCAGGTATTTTTCTTTCCCCCACACAGCGGCGGTTACACCCGAGTCCCTCCGGTCCAGCCTGGGCCGCGGGGGGATAGGGACGCCCCGTGGGTTCGTCAGGTATTTCTCCTTCCCCCACACAGCGGCAGTCACACCCGAGTCCCTCCGGTCCAGCCGGGGCCGCGGAGGGATAGGGACGCCCCGTGGGTTCGTCAGGTATTTTTCCTTCCCCCACACAGCGGCGGTTACACCCGAGTCCCTCCGGTCCAGCCTGGGCCGCGGGGGGATAGGGACGCCCCGTGGGTTCGTTAGGTATTTTTCCTACCCCCACACAGCGCCGGTTACACCCGAGTCCCTCCGGTCCAGCCTGGGCCGCGGGGGGATAGGGACGCCCCGTGGGTTCGTCAGGTATTTTTCCTACCCCCACACAGCGGGGGTTACACCCGAGTCCCTCCGGTCCTGCCAGGGCCGCGGGGGGATAGGGACGCCCCGTGGGTTCGTCAGAAAACTTTTTCCTAACCCCACACAGCGGCGGTTACACCCGAGTCCCTCCGGTCCAGCCTGGGCCGCGGAGGGATAGGGACGCCCCGTGGGTTCGTCAGGTATTTTTCCTTCCCCCACACGTCGGCGGTTACACCCGAGTCCCTCCGGTCCAGCCTAGGCCGCGGGGGGATAGGGACGCCCCGTGGGTTCGTCAGGTATTTTTCCTTTCCCCACACAGCGGCGGTTACACCCGAGTCCCTCCGGTCCTGCCCGGGCTGCGCGGGGATAGGGACGCCCCGTGGGTTCGTCACAAAACTTTTTCCTACCCCCACACAGCGGCGGTTACACCGGAGTCCCTCCGGTCCAGCCTGGGCCGCGGAGGGATAGGGACGCCCCGTGGGTTCGTCAGGTATTTTTCCTTCCCCCACACTTGGCTTCCGGACCATCGAGGCCCCCTCTGCTGAGGCGAGGGGGCCTCTTTGGCTTTGGGACCACTGAGGCCCCCTCTGCTGAGGCGAGGGGGCCTCTTTGGCTTTGGGACCACCGAGGCCCCCGCCGCTGAGGCGAGGGGGCCTCCTTCGCTTTGGAACCACCGAGGCCCCCTCCGCTGAGGCGAGGGGGCCTCCTTCGCTCTGGGACCATCGAGGTCCCCTCCGCTGAGGCGAGGGGTCCTCCTTGGCTTTCGGATCATCGAGCCCCCCCCCGCTGAGGCAAGGGGGCCTCTTTCGCTTTGGGTTCACCGAGGCCCCCTCCGCTGAGGCGAGGGGGCCTTCTTCGCTTGGGGACCATCGAGGCCCCCGCCGCTGAGGCGGTGGGGGCCTCTTTGGCTTTCGGACCATCGAGGCCCCCGCCGTTGAGGCGGTGGGGGCCTCTTTGGCTTTCGGATCACCGAGGCCCCCGCCGCTGAGGCGAGGGGGCCTCTTTCGTTTTGGGGACCATCGAGGCCCCCGCCGCTGAGGCGAGGGGGCCTCTTTGGCTTTGGGACCACCGAGGCCCCCGCCGCTGAGGCGAGGGGGCCTCCTGGGCTTTGGGACCACCGAGGCCCCCGCCGCTGAGGCGAGGGGGCCTCCTTCGCTTTGGGACCACCGAGGCCCCCGCCGCTGAGGCGAGGGGGCCTCCTTGGCTTTGGGACCACCGAGGCGCCCGCCGCTGAGGCGAGGGGGCCTCCTGGGCTTTGGGACCACCGAGGCCCCCGCCGCTGAGGCGAGGGGGCCTCCTTCGCTTTGGGACCACCGAGGCCCCCGCCGCTGAGGCGAGGGGGCCTCCTTGGCTTTGGGACCACCGAGGCGCCCTCCGCTGAGGCGAGGGGGCCTCTTTCGCTTTCGGACACCGAGGCCACCGCCGCTGAGGCAAGGGGGCCTCTTTCGCTGTGGGAACACCGAGGCCCCCGCCGCTGAGGCGAAGGGGCCTCTTGCGCTTTGGGACCACCAAGGCCCCCGCCGCTGCGGCGAGGGGGCCTCTTTCGCTTTGGATTCACCGAGGCGGGGGTTTGCGTGTCCCCTCCGCAGACGTGCGACACTGCGGATTGGGGGGACACGACCGGAGGGTTAGAGGATGGCCCCGCGCACGGGCACCTTCGGCAGAAGTGCCGCGCGTTGGGGGAGGGGGGGGGACCAGGCCACGGACCAAGCCCCCGTGATCCGCCGGCCAAACGCCGCCCAGTCGGTAGTACCTGGCGGCTAAGGGCCCACACCCGTGAGACTGCGTCCCCCTTCCCTTGGGGGGGTGGTGGACCGTGCCGGAAGTGGAGCCGGCGCTCCGCCTTGCCCCCCATTCCGTGCCCCTGGGAGGGGATCCGGCTACGTGTAGGGCGGGTGCATGCACGTAGCGCGGGCCAGGGGACAAGGGGAGGAGACGAAGAGGAGAGCCGCCGCCATGATGCTTAGCCGGACGGGTTGGGGTGAAACCTCCCTCCCGGTCGCTTTCCAGACCGTGGAGGGCCGGCGGGCACCATGGGGATGTGCCGCGGGGGCGCCCTACCGGGGGACCGCATCTCCTCCTCCTCCTGTGTGTGTGTGTGTGTGTGTGTGTGTGTGTGTGTGTGTGTGTGTGTGTGTGTGTGTGTGTGTGTGTGTGTGTGTGTGTGTGTGTGCGCGCGCGTGCGTGCATATGCGCATCTGCCCACATCAGCGCTGCTGTGCGCCTGTGCATTCAGCAGGCAATCCCCCCATGGACACGTTTCTCAAGGAGGTGTGTCATTTCACCAGCCACTGCTGTTGGGTGAGGGACCCTAAACACCCCTTACAAGTGCACGAGACTTGTCCTCGATTTGCCTACACGCACCTGTGATATGCAACCCCACGACAGTAGGATTTTGTACTGGGGCCATCTGAAAGGAGGCATGCACACCTCGGGACCTCGCGATGTTTGCCATGGCTCAGAATTGCTTGCTTGACTTTGTCAGCGATCCTCTGCACTCTCTCAAAGCAAATTTAGGATGTGTTCCCGCCAGCAAATGTACGACTCTTTGTGTGAGTATAACCAAACTGGTCAAATTTGATAGCTTGTAGGCTTCTGTGTTGTATTTTCAAGGGAGCTATGGAAGATCCAACCACAACAACAACTGCATTGCTGGGTGTACATTGCGATTGGACGCATATGCACAAACGGTTTTGTACATACAAGCTTCTCCCGATTACTCTTTTCCCTTTTCTTTCCCTTTGTAACACTAACATTGTACTCAGATGGTGGCCACCACTGCCACCGCTGATTTCGATAGTGCTCATGCTGGATGTATGTCCATGTCCAGTTTTGTTGTTTTCGACGAGGTGTACTGCGCACTGCCTCGACCTATTTATGGGGCTCCCCCCCAAATTGCTAAGGTGAGTGGGTTCGGGTGTATTGCTTCAGCACATGTGATATGATTTCTCGAGTAATGTGGTTGTGAGACAGGTGAATTTTCAGTAATTGCTCACCTGGGTCCAAGAAGGCATTGCTGTGCAGGCTTTGGACGTAAAGTTGGTCTCTTTTGCTTCTTTTCAGCCAGAATGCTATTGCAACCGTTTCTGGAGGCCTTTTAAGAGGCCACATCAGCACTCCCATCGCTGAAGTCGAGGACGTGAAGCATGTAAGGGTGCTGCAGTGAGGCAACAATTCCTTCCACCTGGATTACTTGCTCAAGCGGTGAGACGAGGGGTTGGAGGGTCAATGAAGAAAATCTTTTGAATACAGAATTCTAATGTTCTCACTGGAATGTCAGTCAGTTTCTTAACTGGCAGTTCAGGCATCCATGTTTCGAATGTATTGTGTTTTGATGCATTTCAGTCTGGTGTAGGGAGGTTATGGTTTGCAATGGATCGGCATATGGGGGGGCGCCTTAAGCGCAATGCGCGCGCAGTGCAACTATTTGGGCGTCTGGCCGTACTGGAGACCCATGCTTTGAGATCATAGGGGCATCATTGTTACCCTGTTGCGTAGGTTTTGATGCTTTTTCCACATTGGGGATATAGCATTTTTGGATTTTCACCCAATTTCACCCATTTCCACCCTTTTTCACACTTTATTTGTATTTGCAAGGGCTATTTGGACCATGTCTTTGTGCAGGATACTACCCATCTCTTTGAACTGTGCTATGCCTGTGATTTCAAGCCAAGTCGCATTCGAATTCGCCATCAAATTCTCGTCCGGCCGGTCGTATCAACTTACGAGGGTTGATGTGGCTGGTGAAGCGAAATACCCGCCAGAGGGTGAGTAGTTCAACTCCAAATAATCTCGTAGCAGAAATTGCCTCCGCGGGGCTGTCGCCACAACGGTCGTCATATTATGTCGACAAAGGTTTCGATGCACATACGAAAGGAGGTACCCGCTCTACGTTAGAGGGTGTTGAGGGTGGCAACCAATACGCTGTTCATGGCTTTTCCAGATGTGCATGATGTGTGTTATGTGACGGGAAGGTAGCTTGCAACTTTCTTGAGCTGGGGCAGTTTGGGTCACCTAATTCTAAGGGTGTTTCCAAGGGGTTTGCCTGGGGGCTCTTCAGGGGGAACATAGTCTAAAAGTAGCGCGCAGTGCACGGCAGTGCAAGGATTCCCCCTGGGTTACAGTCCATTGTGCACGCAGTTTTGCTCTGAATCCCAACCCAGAAAAGTGTATCAAATATTTATGTCAAGGTGAAGGTCAGTTTTAGGTGAAAATGGCCAGGGCGAGAGGCTCCTATATCCAATGTACCTGTTAGTAACTGGATAGCTCTCCGGATATATCTGTACAGCCGCACTGGCGTCCTCAGGCTGGGTCACACCCCCTTGGTGCTGGCCCTGTGTGTGTGCGAAGAAAGTAGGGGGCCAAAAGAGAACAATGCTTGCTGCCAGGTACGTGCGCAACAAGATGGGGGGCTGGGTTCAGAAACTATCAAAAACAGTCCACAATGCCAATTTTCACCTTTTGGGGGTTGCCCCCCCCTCCCCTTGTCCAACGAACGCCTTGTCCAGAGAACACTTGGTGTTCAGACTGTAATATTTTTGGTGCCCCAATTAATTAGGTGCTGAGTCTCAACGAGGGGGGGGGGGCATTTTGGTGACGGTGTGAGTGAATGGCAGCGAAATTCGCATGAGTTTGCACCCCTCCCCCTTGTCCTGCCCCACCCCTTGTCCTTTCCTGTGTGGGGGAGGGGGCATCACTTTGTCAACACAAAAAAAATTGTACAGGTCACTGTGTTGTTGTGTCGGGTGACTGTGTTGTGAGGCCCTGCCACTTGTATCCCTTGTACCCTTGGCAGGACATGTTGCTCACTTTCGCTGAAATGGAACTTGGCAGCACAACCATGTTTACCCCTGCGACAAATGTAATGTTCATCCGCTGCATAGGTGACCCCGTGTTGGCGTAGGTCATTGGATATTCAGAGCACAGTGATGCATATCGCCGCATCTCTTATGAGCGTGAAGGCAAGACAGTCTTGCCACTGTGTTCTTTTTGTATTCTTTAGTATTCTTTCGTTTTGCAGTGCAATCTCTGTGCCTGAAAATGTGTGTGTATGGTGGTACCCCCCCCCCCCCCCTGCAAAGTCCCCCCCCTTGCAAAGTCCCCCCCCCCCGGGACACCGTCACTTCCATGTTTTTCTAGTTAACATGAATTGTGCTGGTTTGTGTTGCCCATCTGCTTTACGCATGGCCTTGCATTGCTTTCCCATTACTACAAATCAAGCACCTGTGTATGTTCTGTGATATTCTCTCTCCAAAGGCGTTGTATGGGTGTGTTGTGTTGCCACTTCAGACCCAAGATGTTTTCTCCCGGTGACCATGTACGGTACCACTCACGCACACTTGGTGCACATGTGTTGGCCACTGTTGTGGGGCCTTCGCCAAATGGGACGCAGTTTTGCCACATTCGGTACATACGCCCTGGTGGGGTCACTCCGGTGGATCATGAGAGTGCTCAACTGTCAAGGCTAGCCCCCCAGCTAAGAGGAAAGCCAGCTGGTTTGGCTGTGCAAGCGGGCGCTAAAGCGGCTGCCAAACCAGCCCCGCGCGCCATTGCCTCCTCATCAACGCGAAAGTCGCTTCACACGTGTTCTCTTTGCTTGCGTCAGTGGAGGGTACCACAGTTTGCCTTGAGATACCCTTGCAATGTCCCCCCCCCCCCCCCCGGGACACCGTCACTTGGTGACCGTCTCCCCCCCCCACCCGGGAGACCGTCGCGCGCTACCCCGGGACTTTGCAAGGGGGGGGAGGGTAGTGCGGTTCCCAGGGGGGAGTGGGGCAGCGTCACTTGGCAACCGTCCCCCAAGTGGTGGCGGGGGCCATCTTCCCTGGGGTGGGGCAGGATAGGGGGGGGGGGACAAAATTTGTTCGAATCTCATATGAAATTTGCACTGTGTTCACAGCAGCAAACCTTTCTACAGCAATGGTGGCTAGGTAAAGTTACCATTTTGCGCACCATTTGGCCGTGATGGGTCTGTTTGAGGTAGGATTTTCGCTGGATGATGAGGAACGAAAGTGGGGCAACAGTTGGAGACCTTAACATGCTTCCTATCAAGACCAAAACATGGATTTTTCTGGAAAAAACATCAAAATTGGGGCAAATTCAAACGGCCGCTTAACCCCAATTCATGAAGGGTACAAGAACCTCACGCATGTACTGAACGCCGTGTACGGGTACTGTGTGTGTGTGTGTGTGCCAAGGTATCAATTCCAATCATGTTCAAACTGCAAGGTGTGTGTGTGTGTGTGTGTGTGTGTGTGTGTGTGTGTGTGTGTGTGTGTGTGTGTGTGTCTGTGTGTGTGTGTGTGTGTGTGTGTGTGTGTGTGTGTGTGTGTGTGTGTGTGTGTGTGTGTGTGTGTGTGTGTGTGTGTGTGTGTGTGTGTGTGTGTGTGTGTGTGTGTGTGTGTGTGTGTGTGTGACGCCCAAGTCAATTCAATCATGCTCAAACTGCAAGGTTCAACAGACCTACACCCTACCATCATCGGTGAAACCATGAGTTTTGAGTTCGGGCGCCTCGCTGGCAAGCAGGTGACGACTAGCACACTGATTCACAGCTTCCTTGTCCTTGCTCCACATGTACACGCTTTTTGACTCTGTAGTACCCCCCCCCCTTGTCATTCCCCACCCGGGTGGTGGGGGGGGGATAAGAGGAGGAGGGGGGGAGGGGGGTTGATCGCAATCATCACTTGACACAACCACGTGTCACCGCACGGGGGGGTAGGTGGGGTTACGGGATTCACACCATATGGTTATTGATGATTACGAGGGGAAGCATATCAGGCCGCGGGAGGTAGGTAGCAAGCCCAGAACCCTCTCTAGTGGGGTAGTGTCGAAGTATTTTGACGTACTTGTGTACACTTTCATGGATGAGGAACATGGTATCTGGGTCGTGGTTATTGTAGGACGGAGGGGTGTAGCTCTTGGCCATACTGGCGGTCCAAGTCATGTGATTCTCCTTAGTATGGAACCTAAACTCCTGGAGACCCACGATGGCAAGCTCATGTGCAGTGACTTCTTGAAGAAGTCTACCCCACCTCCATCTAGACAAAAACGGGCCCCCTACATTTAGTGTTACACAATGGACAAACTGGGTTGCTTGGGGGGGGGGGGGGGAGGCAAGAGATGGGTAGCTTTGCTAAGCTTGCGATGCCGTGCCCCTATATGCCACAACATGTGCACGGGTAAAAACTCTTTGGACCTCATCCACTAGGGAGTCCAGCAATGTACATTCCGGGACCCTGTGTGTTGTATTGGAAATCAGTGGTTTGCATATGCACCACACTGACTAGCATTATAAAGACCCTATGCATATGTGCGAAATGCCACTTGTGGCGTTTATAGCCCGAAAACGAGTCACTTTCCGGACACACTGCATAATGGGTTTGTATGGCACCCTACAACCACCTTCTATGTAAGGTAATGTGTTTGCACTATGTGCGCACTGCGTGCACATACAACAAAGCCGATAGGACACACATTGATCCACTACCAAGCCGGCACTTTGGTGTACCTATGAACATCTCAATTACTGTTGTAGAGTACAACTATGTAGTGGCATGCAACCACCACACATGTTTAAGTGGCAACCACCACACTCTGATATGTCACCCGGATGGTGGCTACACATGTGGCAACAAACACGCTCATCATTTTCCTCCTCTTCCTGGGCAGCCTTGTGATGTGCCCACACAGACTCAAGCACATGAGGCCATGGTGTCTGCAAATACAAAATTGAGTTAGGTGAAGCAAAATACGTACATGGCCATGCAATTGCTTACCAGAGCCTGTCCCCACATTTCGGACAATCCTCCGGTGCCACGGGCGAGCAAAGAGGTGCCCCACCCTTGCACAATAAAAGCCATGCACATCATGAAGGCGGTGAATCTTTGGGCCAATAATTACCCCTTTTCATCCACTCCTACGCTTCGGCGCGGCCCCTCGACTTGGGGTTAAGGGCTCCCACGCTTCGGTGTGGCCCCTCGAGTTGGGGTTAAGGGTTAATTTTCCTCTTGGCCCTCTCCCCTCTAGTGAAGCGTATCTATCGTGTTGGGCAGGGGTACCGCGCGCCCAAGGATGTGATCCCACCTGTCGTAGGGGGCAACATCGAACCAACAAATAGGTGAAAATTGTTGAAAATGGATAAAAATTCAAATATGCCTTATCTTGAATGCATATTAAGCTTAAAAACCCCGGTAATGGAACAACAAACCTCGCCAAAGGGCCGAAACTAGGGTTCAGGTAGCACACAAAATTTTGCCTAGCGTGCTTGGCATTCCCTAAATATACAATTACCCTTCCTCCCTTGTGTCCAGCGAAAACTAAGGTCCTAGAAAAATACGGTCCGAACACCTACAGTTTGGAGCCTATTCCTTTTCATAGTGATGATAGGGTTAGGATAGTGGTCGGCTACATAGCACCGTGGCCCTATTTCTTCTATGAACGGGAACAGAATTAGAGCAGTGGTTTGTTACATAGTACCCGAACCTCAGTGTGAACATATGTACACCAGTGACAACGAATACTAAAACAGGTGAGGGTATGGTATTTGTACACATGCGTTTACCCGTGCACCACTCCCCCACCGCAATAAGTTTCAGCACGGAGCGAGACCCATGAGTGACATAGGCGCTGCGCTGTGTTTTCATTGCGGCGTCTTCCGCACCTTACAAGCCCATCGCCTGGGGTCCCTCCTATACCTGTCGATTGTTGTGGAAAGCTATTGGGGGGTTGGGGGTGTGGTGTGCGGGTAAACATGTAATGGGGTCCTGAAGAAGCTCTCCTCAAGCACAGATGTGCATGGCATTGCCTTCGGCGCTGATAAATGAGAACAAGAGGTAGGAATCCAATGGACCACCAACTGCATAAGCAGCTTAGGCGGCCAAAACAGTTACAATGAAATCGTAAAAATGACCCCAATCGGAGCAGAACAACAAAATTGGTACATGTGCAAGTTCTGTTCTATATGCACGTTTACCTGTGCACCACTGCCCCACCGTGTCACCTGTGGGATCTTTGCGAACCCCTGTGCAGTGTCTGCAGCCCAGGAGTTAAATCAGCACATTTGGAAGTGTGAGCTGCCAAAACTGGAGCAATATGTCGTTGTAGTTTGCTGTTTGTGCCTGCTTGCTGAGTCTTTCCATGGGTGGGGGAAATGGGCCCTCTTTCCCGGTGCATTGGTCTAAAAGGTGCGCGCAGTGCAATCACGGTGCAAGTGCGCCCCACCCTCCTAAGTTACGGCGCACTCCAGTGCATAGGACATCCTACACGAAGGAGTGCACAGTGCAAACGCCTCTCACTTGTTCGGTGTCTTACCCGCTGTTGTCCGTCTTGGTGCACAAGCTTCATTGTTTGCCCCCTACACGTACTCTTTTCGTTCAAAAATACAACAACAGTTGCACATCAGATAGACCCTCCTTTTAGATGTGGATGCCAAGTTCTTTTTGCGTGCCGTCTCCTTTAGACCATTTGTATGGTCCTCATCGACACCAATGTCGAGGAAATTGCGGTGGACTCCAGCCACGCGGAATTATCGTGCCGAGCTCAACGCAGGGCAGGTCCAGTGCCCACAAGCCGATGCGGTGCAACACCCGTTGCATGTCATGAACGATGCCGAGGATGTGCCGGACGCGCCAAACGGAGCGCCAACATCGACTGGCCCGCAGCCCTCACAAGATGAAGAGTTGGATGACCCACTCCTGGATGACCCCTTGAACGACAAACCGACGAAAGGATACCACCAAACCGCATTTAATACCACCACCATCAAGTCCAAAGGAGAGACAACAATGTTGAGGAAGAAGGTTCGTTCTGTCAAGATGCGGTTTGCTGTCACGGCTTTTATGCGGCCCTTATGAGGTTCAAAAATACCCTCCCCCCCTCTGAACGTGAGGTCAGGATCATGCTGGTTACTGGCAAAACCTGACGTCATGGCCCCGTTGCGCAAGAATGGGTGACTCCTAACCACGTGGTATTGCACAGTGCTGGCCAGGGTAGGTGTGACCTGTGTATAGGCAGGAGGGTAGGGGTGTAGGGAAGCAGACCCCAGAGTGCGGGGGCAGGGGAACAGGGGGTTCAGGGTTGTTGTGTGGGTCCGTACCTGTTCCAATTGCGAACCGCCATCAACTATCAGTTGAAAAGGAAGCGTGGGGCTGAGGGTGGTGAGTGACAACGTGTACCCCTCATGATGATCGGCATGTTGCGCTGATCATTTTGATATTTGGATGGTGCCGTAAAAACTGGGGGGATGGGTGTAATGGACCCCCCACAGGAAAGTTTCTAGCGCCTTCGGCATTTTCTTCTTGCTTTCTGGACAACTGCCCCCGCCCCCCCCCCCCCGGCGAGAGCAACGCCCTTGTCAGAACAACAGTAGATGTTGTTTCCGCAATTTTTGGACGTACAGCATGCAGGACCTAAATAGGCTGACCTGTTTCCGCAATTTTTGGACCCGCGGAATTCGGCACTTCCTTTTGTGGCCCTGTGCTCAATCTCACAGGCCAACGTACAGACTGGCCCAGGGGCCCACCCTTGTATTGCACCTGAGCATAGGCGACGAGCAGGGCCGTGACAAACCACCACCGGGTGCAACACTGCAGACACAGAGACGTGGGCTAGGCCAGGCTAAGGCCTGGCAGATGTTCCAGTGGTGGTCGCGTTGCTGAAGCATAGAACGATGTACACCCCCATCACCGGAAAATCGCTCTGGATCACAAACCAGCAGGACAGGCGGAACGCTGATCCTGCGGCACCTGCAGCGTGCAATTTGGCTAATTATCATGGAACAGGGGAAATTGTTCCCCTGGTGAACCTTACATTTGAATGGGAGTGGTTATCGCAAAATCACGAAGAGAGGTTGTTTGATCAAGCACAGGCGCGGCCGCGGCCTTTTTTGGGGTCGTTCGCGTAGCAACCTCAAGATATGGTATCAGACGTCTAACTCCTTGTAAATCATCATTTTGGAACAGAAACTGATCCCCAAATGAATTTTTTGATTTTGACCCCCCTCCCCCCCCCATACCCAGGAACCCCTTTTGGGGTGGGGGGGGGGGGGGCAAACTTCTTTGCATATTGTGGCCGCTGTGTGTGGATTTGGACCTGGGTCCTAAACAACCTTTTTCTTGTACATGGACCCCCTAACCCATGGCGGGGGTCCCGGGTCCAATATTCCGGGGACCCCCGGTTGCATGGGCCCTTGCCGGTGAGGATTTAGCCGTTTTCACACTAGATGGGCTGTTTAGTGGCACCTGCCAATCATCTCGCAGAGGTTTTTAGATCAAAGCCAGGCAGGCCCGCATATAGGGGAAACGCCACATCCACCCCTTTTTGGGCCTATTCGCGTACCCCACCTCAAGGGGTCAAATTGCTTGTTTAACCCCGTATAAAATCATTATTTTGTCTAATAAACGCATCCCCCAATGAGTTTTTGGTCGGAACCCCGCCAGACCCCCCCCCCCACTTGAAATCCACTTTTTTTTTCGGGGGGGGGGGGTCAAAAATGTCGAAAAAACTACCCCCCCCCCCCCCTTTTGGGGGGTCAAAAATCACGAATCTTTCGGGGTTTTCGATTTTGAGCCGCAAAAGTGTTTTCAGGTCCCGACTCCATAGGGTTTGTGTGGAGCGGAGTGGGACAAGCGCTTATGGAGTTATTAGTCGTATTTGCTATGTGGGCGTTTTTGGCGACCTTAGTGAGCCCGTGGTACCCACTCTAAGGGGTGCAAGTGGGGATGTTGTGACAGCATGTGCCTATGGATACAAAAGGACGTTGTTGCAGTCTCTAGCCCTGCCTATGGCCGGTCAAGGCCCGTGTGAAAGACGTGAAATCCATGTTTCCACCAATAATGGTTTACATGTGTGCATGGACTGGCACACAACCTGCTTGTGCAGTTTTTCACCCTAGGCAGCTCAAAAATTGAAGTTTTTGAAACTTGTTTTTTGATCACGTGACCACTCAAAATGACCATCCAAGCTATGTAAAGCATAGTTTAGGCAGCATTTATGTATTTTTTACGGACATTGGGTTTGGGGGGGGGGGGGGTTCCAAAGGGATTGGTACACAACCTGCTTGTGCAGTTTTTCACCCTAGCAGCTCAAAAGTCAGTCAAAGCTTCCGAACGGTGTTTTTTTGGTATGGTGACCACTCACAATGACCATCCAGGCTATGTAAAGCATGTTTTAGGCTGCATTTATGTATTTTTTACGGGTATTGGGTGTGTGGGGGGGGGGGGGTCTCTACACAGCCTACTTGTGCAATTTTTCACTCTAGGCAGCTCAAAAATCGAAGTTTCCGAACGTTGTTTTTTTTTTTATATGGTGACCACTCACAATCACCATCCAAGCTATGTAAAGCATGTTTTAGGCAGCATTTATGTGTTTTTTTAACCCTAATTGGGTGTGCAATGCTCGGGGTAGATGCTCTGCGAGGTTTCCAAAATCACCTCGAAGAGAGGTTGTTAGATCAAGCGCAGGTGCAGGCGTCGTATACCCCCCTTTTGGGGGGTCATTCGCGTAGCATACCCCAAGGCATGATACTTGATGACCAACCCCTTGTAAAATCATTATTTTGCCCAATAAGACAATTCCCCAAGGGATTTTTTAATTCTGTAGCCTCTATCCCCTGAAACTAGGTATCACCTTTGGGGGGGGGGGGGGGGTTAAAAGTTTGTGCGCAGAAGGGTTTGAACGAGGGTGAGATTGAGCAAAGCTGACAAGTCGGGCGGCGCCGCCAGCGGTCAGCCGACCGGGATTCGAACCGCCAACCTACACATCTGTGGACGGCCGCATTCCCGTTTCACCATTGCTTGTCCTGACAGTTGTTGCTCTCTCCACTGCTTGTAGTCGAGTCTGCCACTGAAAAAACCCAAACTGTGTGTTTCTGTCTGCCTGCCTGCTTGCCCGACTGACTGTCTCACTAACTGCTTGCCTGACTGACTGACTGATTGGCTGATTGCCAGGCTCTCTTCGAGGTGCACTGCCGAAGGCAATAGAATTTGACTTTTTCTGAAACCCTTTTGTCACCCTTGGGATGGGTTTGGGTGATCATTTAGTGGCAATACGGGTACTTGAGCACCTATGGGGACCTACAGTCCCATGTAGCCCGCGCCATGGGTCCCCCGAAAGCCCACAAATGGCTGTTTAGTGCACTTGAAGAGGCAAACCCTGCTTATGCAGTTTATTTTGACCATATACAATGATCAAAATATCCTATATAAAGCATGTTTTTGACCCTCTTTATGTGTTTTTCACCCTATGGAGGTGTTTAGAGGGGAGGGGGGGGGGGCTCCAAAGGGGGCTGGGGCACAACCTACCTATGGAGTTTCCCACCCTTGGCAGCTCAAAAATGCAAACTTCCAAGCCCGAATTTTTTTGATTTTCTAACCATTCACAATGATCAAACATTCTATGAAAAGCATGTCTTAAACCCTATTTATGTGTTTTTAACCCTATTTGGTTGTTTGGACGGGGCAAGGGGCTGGGGCATAACCTGCTTATGCAGTTTTCCACCCTCAGCAGCTCCAAAATGGAAATTTCCAACACCGATTTTTTTGATATTCTGATCATCCACAATGATCAAATATCTTATGTAAAGCATGTTTGAGACCCTCCTTATGTGGTTTTCACGCTATTTGGTTGTTTGGACTGGGGTGGGGCCCTTCTGAATGATTTCGTGACTGGCTGACTGATGGGCTGACTGTGCTCTCTCCCTGTTTGAGGTGCCTTACTGATAGGCAAGAGAATTTGTGTCCGTTTTGAGTGTTGTGCCTCGCCATTGTGCCCGTTTGACTTCCAGGACTTCCAGGAAAATCAATGCCGTGCTAATCACCCCACAGCTAATTACCCTCACCCTGCGGCGTGCAGGAAGCATTCCCAGGGCACGGATGCAGAGGACGGATCATAGTAGGATTTTGACGTAGTATCCCCCCTCAGAGTGTGCCAAGAGCAGACTGTGCCAAGCACCGAGAAACCAGCCAATTATGTGCAGGGCTTCGGGTGTCAGCCCCAGGGCCGCGATCCACCCCCTGTAGCCATGGTTGACTATCTCAGGCCGAGGAGCTGCTGGATTGGGAGCAGTCACGCAAACACATCTTGGCCACATACACCACCAAAGCCAGTATTCCCATCGTGTCCAAGATCGTGGATGACGTTGAGAAGGACCCCGAGGTGATCACGTTGACAGAGCGGGCGAAGCGTAGGTATGCGAGGCGTGAGGGCTGCAGCACCGGTTTGCCGCAGTAGGCTATCAGCACATCGTCCACATCGTTGACTAAGGGCCTGCCGCTCGCACCAGAGAAGATGGGCGGGTCTTGGGTATATGTTTTTGTGCAGCAAACTGCAGCAGCAACGGGAGCATGGCATTGCCAGTGGTCGCGGCTCCTGGCTGACCAGGACACACGATTGGCGTGAGGGACGTTTTGTGGAATTTTGGGATTTTTCCCCCCCAAATCGCCAATACGCATCTGACGACGGGTTGCGTGCCGAGCACCTGGAGGACAAAGGCGCCTGCGCGGTACGAACGCGTGAGGGACCTCGCGTTGGGGCCGCACAGCGGGAGCCTCCCCGTCGGCCCTCAATGGCCCCAGCCAACGCCGACACAAGCCAACCACCAACAACACAGACCGCCACACAAAACACCCCGGACAGACCCACAGCAAACCAACCGGCACCAAACGGGCCAACCAACACCAAAACGCGCAACCACCACCGAAACGGCACAGACACCACCACCACAGGCCCACCAACGCGCACACACAAGCCGACACGAGCCGACACCCTCTCAGACCCCCCAACCCCATCACTACTCGTCCCCGAGGCGCGCCCTCCCTCTCGGTACACCCCTGTCCCCTTCCCGTGCCCCTGCGCCCTCAGGCTCGAAGGGCTGGACGAGGACGAGGACCTCAAAGGCCCCAAGAAGATGGTGACGCACAAAGAGTTGGTGACGCACTTGGCGATGTTGGCGGAGGACCTGGAGACCGCGTGGGGGAAGGGGGAGAAGGTCAAGTCCCTGAGGATTGTCATCCAAAGCTGCAAAATGCTGGTCAATTGCCAAGTGTGCCCCAGCCCCCGATCGGGTGGCCCCCTCCGCACACAGCTGCCAGCGTTGTGGGCACCCCCACCCTATTCAGTGCCCCAGGGTGATCTTCAGAGTGTTGTCGGATACCTTTTGCTGAAGGACCGCCTTCCCTCTTTTTTCATGACGTCCAGGGGTTTGGGTCCAAAAAATGATTGAATGAAATTGATCATATTATCGACCGCACTGCCAACCTGTCAATCAGGGATTGTTATATAATGGTCACTGGGTTGGACCACAACGCCTAGCGCATGTGGGTTGAATTCCCACCGGTGCCCGGAATTTTAGGCCGAATTTTGTATTTCGAAATTCGGGGTACCGGTGGGAATCGAACCCACATGCGTCAAGTTTTACCCCCACTGCAGGAGTACATACATCTATCCCTCTGTTGCGTGCTGCAGGGAGGGCAGGCCCCAGGATTCCACATCGGCGTCCATTGCCCCGCTCATAACCGCCACACTTTTGTTCATTAAGCACCAACGGCGGTTGAAGGTTTCTTGTTACAAACCTCACACGGATGCATTTGCTGGATGCTTCGCAATTTTGCTGTGTGAAGTGCCTGGTTGTCTTCTTCGTGTCCATGTGCGCATTGGCTGGGCCAAGCGATCATCAACAAGATTGGGTAGGGTAGGGATGCACAAGAATGACAGAGGCTCCCATCCTCGTGTTCCCTTCTTGTCCCTCTTTAGGTACTTGGAAAGGAAGCCAATGCGTCCTGGTTTTTTTTTGGGGGGGGGGGAGGGCGTAGGGGGGGTACCACTGAACCCAAGGTCTGGGGCCGCCCAGGGGGGCAGGAGGGCATACATGCGTTCTCAATTCAGTCCTCTTGGTCAATGGCTCAATGGCAATATCCCAAAGCCCAGCAGGTGACGGTCAGCCGTGCCCTTCTGTCCGCCCCGAACGGCCCTCCAATCGATTTGTACCAGCCGGAACTTGCCTCCCGATCGCTTTTCTAACCGCCGGTGACTGGTTTTGCAAACCCTTTGTGGAACCTCCCCTTCCTTCTCAAGCACATCCCCGGGGATGGGGACTTATTGTGTAAAGTAGGGCTGTCGGTCAAGACGGCATGGCGGCATTTTTGAGGGTTGGCGCACAGGGCCTTCTGCAGCCTCTGCTTTTGGCTCAGGTGCCACAAGTGTACCCAAGCATGTTCGTGCTGGTGGTGAAGGTGTTGGACACGTTTGGTCGGCTGGTGTACGAACGTATCAAGCGGCGGTCCCAATTCGATGAGAAGACGGGCCGTCCCATTCAGACGCTTCCAGAGCCTTTCAGAGCCCTGGACATTCCCCCCGAAGCCAAGGAGATGTGCAAGAATTGGTTCTTCAAAGTGGCCGCCATTCGTGAGGTACTCTGCTCTGGTTTGGGTTCCTTGTGCGGACGGGGGGTTGCGAGCCGTGCATGTGGAGTACATGGATTGCCGTTTCAGACTTCGCCACATCAGATTCTGGACTGCGGATGACCTCTGGCCAGGGATGGATCTAATTTGTGCGCCACTCAGGGATTGGGGGTGGGGGGGGGGGGGTAGTGAATTGTGACATGTCACAAAAAATACAATAGGCCATAGTGGGAAAACAGCTTTTCTGAAAATATTGTGACACCCAAAAGACTCTGTGGTACTTCCTGAGGGCGGTGGTATTTTCTGAGGGCATGTGGGAAGGTTGCTGAATAGTCATGTCTGTATTTCTGAGCTTGCTGTTTTCTGTGACAGTGACTGCAGAGTATGTTGATAACCTGGGACAGGTCTCAGATTCAGGCAGCTCCCTGTCCTCTTTCGGAAGCATCTCCACAGATGCCTCTAGCTCAAGCGCCCTCACTGTCAGTGACGAGGAAAGTGGTACTGACAGTGACAGTGACAGTGAATAAGAACCCTGGTGCACAGTGACAGTGAATAAGAACCCTGGTGCATAGTGACAGTGAATAAGAACCCTGGTGCACAGTGACAGTGAATAAGAACCCTGGTGCATAGTGACAGTGAATAAGAACCCTGGTGCACAGTGACAGTGAATAAGAACCCTGGTGCATAGTGACAGTGAATAAGAACCCTGGTGCATAGTGACAGTGAATAAGAACCCTGGTGCACTGTGACAGTGAATAAGAACCCTGGTGCACAGTGACAGTGAATAAGAACCCTGGTGCACAGTGACAGTGAATAAGAACCCTGGTGCATAGTGACAGTGAATAAGAACCCTGGTGCATAGTGACAGTGAATAAGAACCCTGGTGCACTGTGACAGTGAATAAGAACCCTGGTGCACAGTGACAGTGAATAAGAACCCTGGTGCACAGTGACAGTGAATAAGAACCCTGGTGCATAGTGACAGTGAATAAGAACCCTGGTGCACTGTGACAGTGAATAAGAACCCTGGTGCACAGTGACAGTGAATAAGAACCCTGGTGCACAGTGACAGTGAATAAGAACCCTGGTGCACAGTGACAGTGAATAAGAACCCTGGTGCACAGTGACAGTGAATAAGAACCCTGGTGCACAGTGACAGTGAATAAGAACCCTGGTGCACAGTGACAGTGAATAAGAACCCTGGTGCACAGTGACAGTGAATAAGAACCCTGGTGCACAGTGACAGTGAATAAGAACCCTGGTGCACAGTGACAGTGAATAAGAACCCTGGTGCACAGTGACAGTGAATAAGAACCCTGGTGCATAGTGACAGTGAATAAGAACCCTGGTGCACAGTGACAGTGAATAAGAACCCTGGTGCATAGTGACAGTGAATAAGAACCCTGGTGCACAGTGACAGTGAATAAGAACCCTGGTGCATAGTGACAGTGAATAAGAACCCTGGTGCACAGTGACAGTGAATAAGAACCCTGGTGCATAGTGACAGTGAATAAGAACCCTGGTGCATAGTGACAGTGAATAAGAACCCTGGTGCATAGTGACAGTGAATAAGAACCCTGGTGCATAGTGACAGTGAATAAGAACCCTGGTGCACAGTGACAGTGAATAAGAACCCTGGTGCACAGTGACAGTGAATAAGAACCCTGGTGCACAGTGACAGTGAGGAGGAGGAGGAGGAGGAGCGCCTGCCGCGGTCCCACGTACGGTGAGCCTTGGCGTCGTCCCTCGGGGGCCCCACGCAGGCTCTGCCGAGGGAGTCCTCCGTCTTACCTCCGCTAGAGTAAGACGAATCTCGTCGCACACCCGAGAACGCTCCTCCCAGCAGGCCGTCTGGGTCACAACGCCGGTGTACGACAACGCTACGGTCCGATCTGCTCTCCGGTCCCGGCCACCGACTGCCCCGAACTGTCCTGGATCCACCCGAGTCAGCGTTCCAAGATCAACGTGAGCTGAGAAGGTATGGGTCTCCCGGGGCATCACCCCCGACTTAGGACGCCGCCGGACAAGGAGCGCGGTCCGGCACGACTGCGCGCTGTACTGGGACGACCCGGGCGCGGGAGTTCGAGGGCGGGTTACGGGCGGGGCCATGGCCACGGGACGGGCCGACCCATGGCCACCTGCATGTCCTTGAAGACCGTGCGGGGGCCTTGGGAAGCTGCAGTGAGGATGGCCGAGAACGCCGAGTGCAGGGCGGCACACCACGAGGGGATCACATCTCCACGGAAGCCAGCCTCCAGGCTCCGTCCGTTGCCACCGTAATGGATGGCCCAGAGGCGGCGTCGGTCCGGGAGAAGGGGGGTAAGCCCGTGCCGGCCGAGACTGTCCAAGACGACCACATCATGGGCCTCCATCACGATGTCTTGCTGGACGTCGCGTGGTATCTGGTTGCTCTCGATGTACACATACAGGACTCGGTACGGACTGCACGTGTTCCGGGTGGATTTGGCGGCCTTCACCTTGGGGGCCAGGAGGAGGTCCCCGGACAGCCACAGGCCCAGGAGGACGTCCCAGGCCGGCCACCTGGGCGATCCAGGCGTCGGGGCCCAGTTGGCCACGTGATACCACGCCCGCGAGGGGCGGCCGGTGAGGGATTGGTTCACGGGGCCTCCCTTCTGGGGGGAGAAGTGGTCGGCAAGAGGTAGGACGGGCACCGCGTGCCGTTTATGTAGGAGGACGGTAGTAAGAACGACGTCGCAGAGCAGGCGACGGAGACGCGCAGGACGCAGACCCCTGTGCAGCAGGGCATCCCTGTGTGGCGTGGAGATGGTTCCGAGACGACCAATAGTGTAGGTGGCGATGGTGTGGTGGGCCGGGGAGCCATCCACAGCCAGCATGAACGGCTCGTCCCCCCAAAGGACGAGGGTGCCCCAAGCAGTGGGCGTACAGTGGCGCCAGGCATGGCACCTCTGGGAGAGTCGGGCCGCAAGCCACCGATGGTAGTGGGCGCGGATGAGCGGGTCAAGCGGGCAAGAGAGGACGTGGTCCCCGGAGGCGGGCATGTTGCAGAGGGGGCAGGGCGTGTCCCTCGGGGGGAACAGGGAGAGGCGGATGCCGGTGACCGTGAGGTGGTCCCCCCATGTGATGAGGCCGTGGCTGACGACGTTGGCGTACTCGTTGAGGGCGGGGTGGCGCTGAGGCGGGGGGGATGCAGAGTAGGCGTGGTGGGAGGCGAGCAAGGCGCGGCGCGCGTGGGGCACGGCGTCGTGGACCTGGAGGCCCGCGTGGGAGAAGCAGACGCGGGGTTGCTGCAGGGGGCCGAGCCATCCCACGGCGTCTGGGCAGGTGTCCGCAGCTCGCCCTGCCGCCTCGTCTACCTGGTCGAGCAGGGCATCGAGCCAGGTGCCGGCGATATGGGAATAGAGGTGACGGGGAGGGGCGTGACCGTGGGCCATGTCGCGACACGCTCTTATGAGATCTCCTTGTAGCGAGTCCTCCGGCTCGCGGCGCCCTTCCTGGGCTGTGATGTACCCTTTGCAGTCCGCAAAGTGCCACGCACCGGATCGGAAGCCGAAGGCAGGGTCGGCTGAAGGCCCCCTGGCGGTGAGGGCCACCCATGCCGTGTACAGCTCCGCCGTGTAGGCGTTGTCCAGCCTCAAGGGGATGGGGACGGGGTACACCTGGTACCGGAGGGTGACGGGGCAGAACACCGCCACTGCCCCGCCGCAGCGCCGGGTCTTCGGGCACCACGACGCGTCGTGGAGGATCCCATAGTTCTCAGGGAGCCAGGAGAACGTGGGGACTGTCGCAATCACCGCTTGGCAGCGCCTAACCGGGGGGGCGGTGCCGACCGGCGAGTGGGGCGGGGCGACGCCCGGGGCCACCCCTTCCGTCGCGCGTCCTCTGTACTGCGATGGCCTGCAAGCATCCACGCATGGGTGTCCTGGACCTCGAGTCCGGGGGGCGACAGGGCCAGCACATGGGGGGTGTGGCGTGGCAGATGGCTGTCAGGGGGCAAGTGGATGGCAATGTCGCACCGGTGGCACAGGGCGACAAACAGATTGTGATCTGTGGGGTGTGCAGTGCACCGGAGTCCGAGCTCCGGGGTGAGGCAGGGCTGGGAAGGATGGAACCGCCAGAGGGCAGTCAGGAGCCCGTGGCGCGCGGACCGGCAGACCAGGGGGTTGGGGTGGTTCAGGTGCCGGATGTAGACGCCGAAGAAGTTAGCAAACCCAACTACCGGTGCCGGGGGGACACCGACTCCCCCTTCGGGGACCTCGCGGAGGAAGTGGGCAGAGGCGGAGAGGGCCCACCCAGCGGTGGCGCGCATGGCCGAGGCGGTCATGGCGTCCAGCACGCGCAGGGCCCCGTAGGAGGGGGGGCGGAGACTGGTAAACCAGTTGACCGTCCCGTGACACTTGGCGGTATACATGGCGAGGGGGTAGTGGGCGGGAAGTCGCGGGGCGCGGAGCGCTCGGCACGCAGCGCGGGTGCCCGAGAACAGGCGCCTGGAGTCGACGGGATGGAAGAGGTGGGGAAGGGCATGGCGGCCAAGGACGCGGACGTAGTCCTGGCTTGTGGCACAGCGCACGGGGTGACCATTGAGGTATACCGTGTCGTTGAGGAAATGGACCTGGCCATCGCGCATGTCGGTGCCGACCAAGACTGTTTTGGTCGGGTCAGAGTGGAGGTTGGTGAGGCGGCCTGCCCTCTCAATGCCGCTGGCGAGGGCGGGCAAGTGGCAACGGTCGCCGGGCAGCCACTGGGTATCATCCATCAGGAGAACCCGGTTCAGCGGGCCCGCGGGGGTGTCGGCGGGGGGGACGGAACGGCAGGCCTCGTGTCCCCGAACTTCGCCATATATGCAGTACTTCATGCCGGACACGGGGCACCCTTGCCCCGTGCCGGCCCCCAGCCGGGTGGAGGACGGAGAGCGACCGTCAGTCCCCCCCATGTGCACCTCAAGGGCGCGGTCATGGTGCTGAAGGGTCGCGGCGTCGGCTGGGGAGATCCCTGCGGCGGTCAGGACGGCGTACTCGGTGGTGTGGTTGATGGAGCCATATGCGTGGCGGACATCGTCCGCCAGGACCCACGCCTCGAGGTGCCGGCGCCAGCGGTCCCACCATACATCGTGTAGGACGCGGAGAAGCTCCACGGAGGAGCAGTGCGGGGACATCCCGAACTGGTAGGGCGGCAGGATGCCGCCCTGAACCAGGCGGGGCTGGTAGTGGTCTTTGATGAGGGCGGCCGTGAGCTTCCATATCGTGGCCAGATTGGTGAGCGGCCTGCCGTTTGCAATGGGGCCGTGCGGCGTCTTTTTCGGAAGGTTGATGAAATCTGCAGAGTGCGCCTGGGGCACGGGTACCCCACGGAGAATACTGTTGATCAGGTCCACAATCGTCGCAAATTGGGCATCCTCCAATTGCCCGAACAGCCGGTACTCCAGTAAATCGTGGTACGGCACAGTGGCCGCCGCCCGGCGGATGATGGCTCGCAAGTTTGCGCTGGTGGCGTTGGGTGGTGGGCCGAGCGGCTTGCCCTCCCATCCCGTGATGGTCCGGACGCGCGCGAGCGAGAGTGCCTCAAGAGGGGCAAGGTGCCTTTGGCGTAGCTGGTCCAACGCAACGGCGGCTTGTTGATGAAGAGGTACTGGGACGCCCACCACGTAGACAGGATCCGCCGGGGGTACATAGCGCGCCCCTAACGTGCGGCGGTAGTCCACTTTGGTGGGCTGGCCAGGGGCAGCGGGTAGGGGCGCCAGCCCTACATCCTTCTCCAGAAGGAGAACGTCCCAGGCCGCTCGGACGCGTTCTTTGAGACGGGCGACCTCCACGAGGTGCGACGATTGGGATGCCCAGTTTGGGTAGGCGAGGGTGTAGCGTCAAAGGTTGGTGACGTGGACACGTATCGTCGATGGTACCGGCTGGCTGAGGACGGGGGGCCCGTAGGCAGCCGTAGCTGCGGCGTATAGCGCCGAGGTCACCTCGGTATAGCGTGGCTGCGTGTGGGGCGCGCCCGAGGGCGGCGGAGTGAGTTCGGCCCGAAAAGTGTCGTTGAGGGTGCGGAGCTGGCTGGCGAGGGGCTCCCGCGGGATGGGGAAGCGACCCTTTTTCGAAGGGCACACCAATTGGGGCGCTGGCGGGAGGTCATGGAGGGTGGCAGTCACGGGTAGGTGGTCAGATGGGAAACTGGAGTCGGAGCGCACCTCCGTGGTGTGGGCTGCTTCCGAAGGGGCGCGGAGGAAGATGTGGTCCAGGGCACCGGCGAAACCCTGCGGGCTCACCCACGTGGGGGCCTCCGCAAGGGGGCGCAGACGGCGCATCCCAAGGCGCGCGAGCGTGGGGAGGACGAGGTCACGGAGGGAGGCAGGGGAGACAGGGAGGTGCGAGACCCAGCGGCAATTGGCGTTCAGGTCCCCTGTCAGGACAACCACTCTAGCCGGGGTGAGGAGGAGGTACGGGTATAACCAATCCAGGATTTCTTGGAGGGTGTCGAGGTTCCCGTCGGCGGGGAAATACACGTTGGCGTGGCAGTGGGTCACGCCCGCCGTGGTGAAGTGTGTGACGAGGGCTCGTCCCGACGGGTGGGCGCTGTGGCTGGTCACGACCAGGTCCGGGGTCCTGTAGAGGAGAGTGGCACATCCCCCAGCCACTCTTGCTGGTGCCTGGATGGTGTGGTATAGGGGATGCACCCGTTGGATGATCAGGGGTCCCGCTTCCTGAACATGCAGGGCTAGCGGGTACTGGCACTCGCGCACCAGGACGTCCAGGGCGCGGAGCTTAGGTCGCAGGGACATCTGCACGTTGAGGGTCATCACGTCCGGGCGGGGTGACACGTGGCCGGCGAGGGGGGGATCAGGGCAGGAGCCGGCGGCGGTGGAGTGCTGGGTTAGCTTGCGGTCCACGGCTGCGGGGAGGGCGCGAGGCAGGCCTCGCACCCACTTGCGGAGGTGCCGGTGGTGGTACGTGGCCGCTATCGCCAAGACACTGGCCCGGGTGAGGCCTGTGGCTGTGATGGAGACACGGCTGTGTAGGGATTGTGGGAGGACCACGTGGTGGTGCTCGGGCAAGATGAAAGAGGTGGGGGGCAGGCCCTTGCGGCAGAGCTGCAACTGATGGGAGCCCGCCACCTGCACACAGTGCACGGCGCCCACTAACGACAGAACGTCACGGGGCCAGGGGTCCGCTCCGCTGCACGCCCGGTAATAGTGCACACCCACCGGCAGGTGCAGGCACATTTCGAGGGCGTAGGGGGGCGTGATGAACTGGGCAGTGCCTGGGGCCGGCACCGGTACCAGGCCCCACTCTCTGGGCGGGGAGCTGGGAGTGTATGCGCCCAGGTGCAGGTCCCGGACGTGGGGGACGCCGTCGAGGTGGGAGTGGCGGAGCTGAGACACAGCGCCAGGGATGTCCCCGTTGCGCCCCGCCATGTCCCGGGCTACCGGTCTCGCGGATGCCGACCGAAGTACGGCTGGAAGCGGTGGGGGTCGGCTGGGGGGCTCCAGGGCGGGGGAGCGTAGGGGTTGTGGGCCATGGCCACGCGGGGGTCGTGGGGGTCCCCCGAGTACGGGTAGGGCTGGAGGGGGGCTGCTGCATGGTGGTCGTGGCGGCTGGAATGCGCTTGGGGTTCATCGCGGTACGCGCTACGACGCCTCTGCGGGGGGGTGTCGCGGCGATGGCCTGGGCTGCGGCGGCGGGACGGGGACCGGTCTGAGCGGCGGGGGCTGTACCTGCGCTGCTATTTGGAGTCCGGTTCTCCTTCCGATCCTGACGTTGCCGTAAGGTCCACCTGATCGTCAGGGTCCCGTGGACGGCGCTGCTTCCCGCGGCTTCCCCGATGTGTTTTCCGGGGCGGATGGTCTCGGTCAGGGTCAGGCACCCAGGGCGTGAACGGTTGTTTCTTTGATTCGGCCCATGTCACTCGCCAGCCACGAGCCGTGTGCTGCCTGGTCAGTCGCATGCCTCGCTCATACTCTGCTGGTCGGACTCCGACAATCGTGAATTTGGATGTATGGTTCAATTGTTCTTCAGTAATGGAGGAAAGGCCTGCGCCAAATTTATCCCTAAGGATACCACCGAGGAGTCCTGCATCAACTTCACCGGACGGCGGATCGTCGACTTCTTGCCAGCCGACCCACAGGGCTTTCGAGAAAACCTGCGGATCAATTTTTTGGGGCGTATACCCCTTCTTTTTCGCTGCGCCCTGTGCCTGGTTGGCGGCTGCAGCTTCTGCTGGGGAGGTGGCTGGGCTGTCAGTAACCCGTTGGACCGCAGGGGGGTTGGAGAGGAAGGAGCACAGGACGTCCGCGATGCCGGGCAGGCTGGGCGCGTGGCTATGGACCCAGGCCCACTGTTCCCGAATCGGCGACTGCGGGAGGGTGTTGACGTTCGCGCCGTACTGGCGGAAGAGCTGGAGGTGGAGCGCGTGCGCAACCTCGTCCTCACAGCCCTTGGGGATCTCCGGGATCCTTTCCAGCAAGGAGGTCAGGGCGGCATCAGCAGGCGACGGCAGAGGCGACGGCGGCTGGGCAGTAGCGCCCGGCGCCCGAAAGGCAGAAACCGCCCTGGGCTTAGGGATCGGGTCCGGGACTGCGAACGACAACTCGGGTGCACGCGCAGGGGTCTCCGGGACCGGCACGGCGCTTGGCGCGGCCATAGCCCTGCGGAGGACGTCGGCCAACTCCTCGAGGTTGGGTGCCTGGGGCGAGGTGAGAACTGCTGCGGCGAGTATGACCGGCACGAGGACCAGGAACTGCTGAGAGCCGGGGGGAGGCAGCTCGAATGAAGCCGGAACGGTACTGCGCACGGCGTTGGCGAACGTTGGCGGCGTGGACTGGAGGCCGTGGAGTCTGGTGGCGATGGACAGGAGGGGAGGAACCGACCTGATGAAGCTGTTGAGCCGAACGGCCTCGGCCTGCCGTTGTGCCGCGGCGTAACGCTGGGCCTGCTGCTGGGCATTATCTCGTTCTGTGCGCACCATGTCCAGATCCCGTGTGAGGGACTCCAAGTCGCTTCATGCCACGGCCAGCTCCCGCTGCTGGGCCTCGTACTCGTCACGCAATTGAGCGTAGTCGGTGGAGTAGGCCGTGACATCCAGGTCCGGGACGAAAGGCTCCCCCACCTGGGAGGGACTGGGGGGGGCTGACCCGACGGCCGGGGCTGGTGACTCCGGAGGCGTGGGGTCCGCGGCAGCTGGTGGCACCTGGGAGGCAGGCTCTGGGAGATTGAAAGAAAGCCTTGTCTGTTCGGGCAACAGTGATGAAGGCGATGGTTCGGACCCCGAAGGGGTGGGCTTGTCTTGGGACTTGTACAGGGCTGACGCTGGGGTGAACGCCGCCGTGGCGAACAGAGTGCCGGCGGGGCTGGGCGCTGCTTGCCCTTTGGTGAGGTAAGGCGCGTGGATGGGCGGTGTGAGCGGGGGCGGGCTGGCGGTGTCGGCGATGCCGGCCTGCAGCAGGGCGAAAGTGGGGGCTGTGGCCCAGGAATGTTCGCCAGCCTGCTCGATCTGATGCAGCAGCTCCACGCTGCGGATTGGCAGGACCGAGCATTCGAGCAGCGGCCGCAGCTGCTCGGGGGTCCACATGCCCTTGTTGGCGAGGGCGGGGGGCGTGGGAACCGGGGCTGGCGTGTACTGCCCTGTGAGGCAGACGGAGGAGGCCCACGCCAGGAGTCCGAACTTCAGCGGGACGAGGTCTGCCGTCGGGATATGGGCTGCTTGCAGGACCGCATGCACGTCGTTGGGTAGCGCCCAAAAGGCCGCAACCACCTCTCGGGTGCGGAGGCGGTCCCATGACGGTCTGAGGTGGGGGGCAAGGAACTGGCTGATGGGTTTGTGGATCTTGTGGGAGACCTTCTGGCTTTGGATGTCTGGAGGGGCGGTAGTGTCGACAGGCGGTGGCTGTTCGCGGGCCGTGTACAGGCCCTTGAAGACTTGGCTGCGGAGGCGTGACGCTGAGATTGGAGCATGGCTTGGACTCCACCGCGTGACGAGTGCCGCTGTGAGGGCCTCAGGGTCCTTGGAGACATACTCCAGCAGCGGGCCTCCTTGCACCAGCGACAGGGGGACGTGTTCGATGACCTTCGTGTCAGACGGGCCTGCGGCGACTGTTACGGTGGCCGTGAGCAGGAGACCCCGCGGCGTCCACACCCCCGTCACAGCTGTAATAGCCTGGATGTCGCCGTTGGCAGCCGTCCATCGCAGGGCATCACACAAGTCAGCCAGGGCGGGGTCGGTGGCCTGGATAGCTGTATCTGCTGCTTCCAGTGCGTCATCCTTCAGCATGTCCAGCTCCCGCAGGAGACGGTCAGCATCTTCGGACTGGGCGATGTCCATCAGAAACATGGGGAACGGCCCCCGACGAATGGCGCCGCCTCGACCGGTGTCGGGGGCGGGAGAGGGGGTGTCCTGGGGCGGTGTTGAGCGGTGTGACATGGTAGGCTGTGGTAAGAAAAGAGCGGGTGGCCTGTGGCCGCAAAGTGTCGGGGGGGGTAACAAATCGAGGTGTTGGTAAACGGAGGTGTACTGACATCATAGGCAGCCCCAATCGGATGGGGCGCGCAGGAAAGAAACAAGGGGTACCACGAGCGTGGCCATAGTGTGACGAAATAAAGAGCATGGCGCGATGGCGCGGAGTAACATGGGGCCGCCTGGCGGACCGGGTCGGCGAGTGGGGGTCCCAGGATACACGAGGGCGGGGGTGCGAGGGGAGCACCGCGCTGGCGCGTGGTGCTGCAACCCTAGTGGCGCACGAGGGAGAGGGCCCCACGGTGGGACGACGAATCGGACGACTGATGATACCCCTGCACAAGGCGTCACGCTTGAGCGGCGGATACGTCGGATGCAGTCCCCGTCGCGGCTCCCCGCGTAGCGGCCTGGAAGATTGCCACGGCGAGGTCGACGTCTTGCCAGAGCCGAACTTAGAACGACGTGCCCACTGTGAGCAAGAAACGGCTAGCAAGGGGGAGGGACGCAATTGAGGTGCGGCACTCAGCCCTTGGAGACACGGGATTAAGAGGGAGAGAGAGAGTGCACCATACGGGTGGAGCTGAGCGGAGAGGGGGCCACGATGGCAGAGCTGAGTCACGTGGTGGCACGACTATCACGACGATTCACGACTGGTTTGGAGCGTGGCAGTGCGTGTAGGCAATCCGTCCTACAGCTACCATCCTGAGGGTTTTTAGACTGGTGCCCTGGTGCACAGTGACAGTGAATAAGAACCCTGGTGCATAGTGACAGTGAATAAGAACCCTGGTGCACAGTGACAGTGAATAAGAACCCTGGTGCACAGTGACAGTGAATAAGAACCCTGGTGCACAGTGACAGTGAATAAGAACCCTGGTGCACAGTGACAGTGAATAAGAACCCTGGTGCACAGTGACAGTGAATAAGAACCCTGGTGCACAGTGACAGTGAATAAGAACCCTGGTGCACAGTGACAGTGAATAAGAACCCTGGTGCACAGTGACAGTGAATAAGAACCCTGGTGCACAGTGACAGTGAATAAGAACCCTGGTGCATAGTGACAGTGAATAAGAACCCTGGTGCATAGTGACAGTGAATAAGAACCCTGGTGCACAGTGACAGTGAATAAGAACCCTGGTGCATAGTGACAGTGAATAAGAACCCTGGTGCATAGTGACAGTGAATAAGAACCCTGGTGCACAGTGACAGTGAATAAGAACCCTGGTGCACAGTGACAGTGAATAAGAACCCTGGTGCATAGTGACAGTGAATAAGAACCCTGGTGCACAGTGACAGTGAATAAGAACCCTGGTGCATAGTGACAGTGAATAAGAACCCTGGTGCACAGTGACAGTGAATAAGAACCCTGGTGCATAGTGACAGTGAATAAGAACCCTGGTGCATAGTGACAGTGAATAAGAACCCTGGTGCACAGTGACAGTGAATAAGAACCCTGGTGCATAGTGACAGTGAATAAGAACCCTGGTGCATAGTGACAGTGAATAAGAACCCTGGTGCACAGTGACAGTGAATAAGAACCCTGGTGCATAGTGACAGTGAATAAGAACCCTGGTGCATAGTGACAGTGAATAAGAACCCTGGTGCACAGTGACAGTGAATAAGAACCCTGGTGCATAGTGACAGTGAATAAGAACCCTGGTGCACAGTGACAGTGAATAAGAACCCTGGTGCACAGTGACAGTGAATAAGAACCCTGGTGCATAGTGACAGTGAATAAGAACCCTGGTGCACAGTGACAGTGAATAAGAACCCTGGTGCACAGTGACAGTGAATAAGAACCCTGGTGCACAGTGACAGTGAATAAGAACCCTGGTGCACAGTGGCAGTGAATAAGAACCCTGGTGCATAGTGACAGTGAATAAGAACCCTGGTGCACAGTGACAGTGAATAAGAACCCTGGTGCACAGTGACAGTGAATAAGAACCCTGGTGCATAGTGACAGTGAATAAGAACCCTGGTGCACAGTGACAGTGAATAAGAACCCTGGTGCATAGTGACAGTGAATAAGAACCCTGGTGCATAGTGACAGTGAATAAGAACCCTGGTGCACAGTGACAGTGAATAAGAACCCTGGTGCATAGTGACAGTGAATAAGAACCCTGGTGCATAGTGACAGTGAATAAGAACCCTGGTGCATAGTGACAGTGAATAAGAACCCTGGTGCACAGTGACAGTGAATAAGAACCCTGGTGCATAGTGACAGTGAATAAGAACCCTGGTGCACAGTGACAGTGAATAAGAACCCTGGTGCATAGTGACAGTGAATAAGAACCCTGGTGCACAGTGACAGTGAATAAGAACCCTGGTGCACAGTGACAGTGAATAAGAACCCTGGTGCACAGTGACAGTGAATAAGAACCCTGGTGCACAGTGACAGTGAATAAGAACCCTGGTGCACAGTGACAGTGAATAAGAACCCTGGTGCATAGTGACAGTGAATAAGAACCCTGGTGCACATTGACAGTGAATAAGAACCCTGGTGCATAGTGACAGTGAATAAGAACCCTGGTGCATAGTGACAGTGAATAAGAACCCTGGTGCATAGTGACAGTGAATAAGAACCCTGGTGCATAGTGACAGTGAATAAGAACCCTGGTGCATAGTGACAGTGAATAAGAACCCTGGTGCACAGTGACAGTGAATAAGAACCCTGGTGCATAGTGACAGTGAATAAGAACCCTGGTGCACAGTGACAGTGAATAAGCACCCTGGTGCACAGTGACAGTGAATAAGAACCCTGGTGCACAGTGACAGTGAATAAGAACCCTGGTGCATAGTGACAGTGAATAAGAACCCTGGTGCACAGTGACAGTGAATAAGAACCCTGGTGCACAGTGACAGTGAATAAGAACCCTGGTGCACAGTGACAGTGAATAAGAACCCTGGTGCACAGTGACAGTGAATAAGAACCCTGGTGCATAGTGACAGTGAATAAGAACCCTGGTGCATAGTGACAGTGAATAAGAACCCTGGTGCACAGTGACAGTGAATAAGAACCCTGGTGAATAGTGACAGTGAATAAGAACCCTGGTGCACAGTGACAGTGAATAAGAACCCTGGTGCACAGTGACAGTGAATAAGAACCCTGGTGCACAGTGACAGTGAATAAGAACCCTGGTGCACAGTGACAGTGAATAAGAACCCTGGTGCACAGTGACAGTGAATAAGAACCCTGGTGCACAGTGACAGTGAATAAGAACCCTGGTGCATAGTGACAGTGAATAAGAACCCTGGTGCACAGTGACAGTGAATAAGAACCCTGGTGCACAGTGACAGTGAATAAGAACCCTGGTGCATAGTGACAGTGAATAAGAACCCTGGTGCATAGTGACAGTGAATAAGAACCCTGGTGCACAGTGACAGTGAATAAGAACCCTGGTGCATAGTGACAGTGAATAAGAACCCTGGTGCATAGTGACAGTGAATAAGAACCCTGGTGCACAGTGACAGTGAATAAGAACCCTGGTGCACAGTGACAGTGAATAAGAACCCTGGTGCATAGTGACAGTGAATAAGAACCCTGGTGCACAGTGACAGTGAATAAGAACCCTGGTGCATAGTGACAGTGAATAAGAACCCTGGTGCACAGTGACAGTGAATAAGAACCCTGGTGCATAGTGACAGTGAATAAGAACCCTGGTGCATAGTGACAGTGAATAAGAACCCTGGTGCACAGTGACAGTGAATAAGAACCCTGGTGCATAGTGACAGTGAATAAGAACCCTGGTGCATAGTGACAGTGAATAAGAACCCTGGTGCACAGTGACAGTGAATAAGAACCCTGGTGCATAGTGACAGTGAATAAGAACCCTGGTGCATAGTGACAGTGAATAAGAACCCTGGTGCACAGTGACAGTGAATAAGAACCCTGGTGCATAGTGACAGTGAATAAGAACCCTGGTGCACAGTGACAGTGAATAAGAACCCTGGTGCACAGTGACAGTGAATAAGAACCCTGGTGCATAGTGACAGTGAATAAGAACCCTGGTGCACAGTGACAGTGAATAAGAACCCTGGTGCACAGTGACAGTGAATAAGAACCCTGGTGCACAGTGGCAGTGAATAAGAACCCTGGTGCATAGTGACAGTGAATAAGAACCCTGGTGCACAGTGACAGTGAATAAGAACCCTGGTGCACAGTGACAGTGAATAAGAACCCTGGTGCATAGTGACAGTGAATAAGAACCCTGGTGCACAGTGACAGTGAATAAGAACCCTGGTGCATAGTGACAGTGAATAAGAACCCTGGTGCATAGTGACAGTGAATAAGAACCCTGGTGCATAGTGACAGTGAATAAGAACCCTGGTGCACAGTGACAGTGAATAAGAACCCTGGTGCATAGTGACAGTGAATAAGAACCCTGGTGCACAGTGACAGTGAATAAGAACCCTGGTGCATAGTGACAGTGAATAAGAACCCTGGTGCATAGTGACAGTGAATAAGAACCCTGGTGCATAGTGACAGTGAATAAGAACCCTGGTGCACAGTGACAGTGAATAAGAACCCTGGTGCACAGTGACAGTGAATAAGAACCCTGGTGCATAGTGACAGTGAATAAGAACCCTGGTGCACAGTGACAGTGAATAAGAACCCTGGTGCATAGTGACAGTGAATAAGAACCCTGGTGCATAGTGACAGTGAATAAGAACCCTGGTGCATAGTGACAGTGAATAAGAACCCTGGTGCACAGTGACAGTGAATAAGAACCCTGGTGCATAGTGACAGTGAATAAGAACCCTGGTGCACAGTGACAGTGAATAAGAACCCTGGTGCATAGTGACAGTGAATAAGAACCCTGGTGCACAGTGACAGTGAATAAGAACCCTGGTGCACAGTGACAGTGAATAAGAACCCTGGTGCACAGTGACAGTGAATAAGAACCCTGGTGCACAGTGACAGTGAATAAGAACCCTGGTGCACAGTGACAGTGAATAAGAACCCTGGTGCATAGTGACAGTGAATAAGAACCCTGGTGCACATTGACAGTGAATAAGAACCCTGGTGCATAGTGACAGTGAATAAGAACCCTGGTGCATAGTGACAGTGAATAAGAACCCTGGTGCATAGTGACAGTGAATAAGAACCCTGGTGCATAGTGACAGTGAATAAGAACCCTGGTGCATAGTGACAGTGAATAAGAACCCTGGTGCACAGTGACAGTGAATAAGAACCCTGGTGCATAGTGACAGTGAATAAGAACCCTGGTGCACAGTGACAGTGAATAAGCACCCTGGTGCACAGTGACAGTGAATAAGAACCCTGGTGCACAGTGACAGTGAATAAGAACCCTGGTGCATAGTGACAGTGAATAAGAACCCTGGTGCATAGTGACAGTGAATAAGAACCCTGGTGCATAGTGACAGTGAATAAGAACCCTGGTGCACAGTGACAGTGAATAAGAACCCTGGTGCATAGTGACAGTGAATAAGAACCCTGGTGCATAGTGACAGTGAATAAGAACCCTGGTGCACAGTGACAGTGAATAAGAACCCTGGTGCACAGTGACAGTGAATAAGAACCCTGGTGCATAGTGACAGTGAATAAGAACCCTGATGCACAGTGACAGTGAATAAGAACCCTGGTGCATAGTGACAGTGAATAAGAACCCTGGTGCACAGTGACAGTGAATAAGAACCCTGGTGCATAGTGACAGTGAATAAGAACCCTGGTGCATAGTGACAGTGAATAAGAACCCTGGTGCACAGTGACAGTGAATAAGAACCCTGGTGCATAGTGACAGTGAATAAGAACCCTGGTGCATAGTGACAGTGAATAAGAACCCTGGTGCATAGTGACAGTGAATAAGAACCCTGGTGCACAGTGACAGTGAATAAGAACCCTGGTGCACAGTGACAGTGAATAAGAACCCTGGTGCATAGTGACAGTGAATAAGAACCCTGGTGCACAGTGACAGTGAATAAGAACCCTGGTGCACAGTGACAGTGAATAAGAACCCTGGTGCACAGTGACAGTGAATAAGAACCCTGGTGCATAGTGACAGTGAATAAGAACCCTGGTGCATAGTGACAGTGAATAAGAACCCTGGTGCACAGTGACAGTGAATAAGAACCCTGGTGCACAGTGACAGTGAATAAGAACCCTGGTGCATAGTGACAGTGAATAAGAACCCTGGTGCATAGTGACAGTGAATAAGAACCCTGGTGCACAGTGACAGTGAATAAGAACCCTGGTGCATAGTGACAGTGAATAAGAACCCTGGTGCACAGTGACAGTGAATAAGAACCCTGGTGCACAGTGACAGTGAATAAGAACCCTGGTGCACAGTGACAGTGAATAAGAACCCTGGTGCACAGTGACAGTGAATAAGAACCCTGGTGCACAGTGACAGTGAATAAGAACCCTGGTGCATAGTGACAGTGAATAAGAACCCTGGTGCACAGTGACAGTGAATAAGAACCCTGGTGCACATTGACAGTGAATAAGAACCCTGGTGCATAGTGACAGTGAATAAGAACCCTGGTGCATAGTGACAGTGAATAAGAACCCTGGTGCATAGTGACAGTGAATAAGAACCCTGGTGCATAGTGACAGTGAATAAGAACCCTGGTGCATAGTGACAGTGAATAAGAACCCTGGTGCATAGTGACAGTGAATAAGAACCCTGGTGCACATTGACAGTGAATAAGAACCCTGGTGCACAGTGACAGTGAATAAGAACCCTGGTGCACAGTGACAGTGAATAAGAACCCTGGTGCATAGTGACAGTGAATAAGAACCCTGGTGCATAGTGACAGTGAATAAGAACCCTGGTGCACAGTGACAGTGAATAAGAACCCTGGTGCATAGTGACAGTGAATAAGAACCCTGGTGCATAGTGACAGTGAATAAGAACCCTGGTGCATAGTGACAGTGAATAAGAACCCTGGTGCACAGTGACAGTGAATAAGAACCCTGGTGCATAGTGACAGTGAATAAGAACCCTGGTGCACAGTGACAGTGAATAAGAACCCTGGTGCACAGTGACAGTGAATAAGAACCCTGGTGCATAGTGACAGTGAATAAGAACCCTGGTGCATAGTGACAGTGAATAAGAACCCTGGTGCACAGTGACAGTGAATAAGAACCCTGGTGCATAGTGACAGTGAATAAGAACCCTGGTGCACAGTGACAGTGAATAAGAACCCTGGTGCACAGTGACAGTGAATAAGAACCCTGGTGCACAGTGACAGTGAATAAGAACCCTGGTGCACAGTGACAGTGAATAAGAACCCTGGTGCACAGTGACAGTGAATAAGAACCCTGGTGCACAGTGACAGTGAATAAGAACCCTGGTGCACAGTGACAGTGAATAAGAACCCTGGTGCACAGTGACAGTGAATAAGAACCCTGGTGCATAGTGACAGTGAATAAGAACCCTGGTGCACAGTGACAGTGAATAAGAACCCTGGTGCACAGTGACAGTGAATAAGAACCCTGGTGCACAGTGACAGTGAATAAGAACCCTGGTGCACAGTGACAGTGAATAAGAACCCTGGTGCACAGTGACAGTGAATAAGAACCCTGGTGCATAGTGACAGTGAATAAGAACCCTGGTGCACATTGACAGTGAATAAGAACCCTGGTGCATAGTGACAGTGAATAAGAACCCTGGTGCATAGTGACAGTGAATAAGAACCCTGGTGCATAGTGACAGTGAATAAGAACCCTGGTGCATAGTGACAGTGAATAAGAACCCTGGTGCATAGTGACAGTGAATAAGAACCCTGGTGCACAGTGACAGTGAATAAGAACCCGGGTGCATAGTGACAGTGAATAAGAACCCTGGTGCATAGTGACAGTGAATAAGAACCCTGGTGCATAGTGGCAGTGAATAAGAACCCTGGTGCATAGTGACAGTGAATAAGAACCCTGGTGCATAGTGACAGTGAATAAGAACCCTGGTGCATAGTGACAGTGAATAAGAACCCTGGTGCACAGTGACAGTGAATAAGAACCCTGGTGCATAGTGACAGTGAATAAGAACCCTGGTGCATAGTGACAGTGAATAAGAACCCTGGTGCACAGTGACAGTGAATAAGAACCCTGGTGCATAGTGACAGTGAATAAGAACCCTGGTGCACTGTGACAGTGAATAAGAACCCTGGTGCATAGTGACAGTGAATAAGAACCCTGGTGCACAGTGACAGTGAATAAGAACCCTGGTGCATAGTGACAGTGAATAAGAACCCTGGTGCATAGTGACAGTGAATAAGAACCCTGGTGCACAGTGACAGTGAATAAGAACCCTGGTGCACAGTGACAGTGAATAAGAACCCTGGTGCATAGTGACAGTGAATAAGAACCCTGGTGCACAGTGACAGTGAATAAGAACCCTGGTGCACAGTGACAGTGAATAAGAACCCTGGTGCATAGTGACAGTGAATAAGAACCCTGGTGCATAGTGACAGTGAATAAGAACCCTGGTGCATAGTGACAGTGAATAAGAACCCTGGTGCACAGTGACAGTGAATAAGAACCCTGGTGCATAGTGACAGTGAATGAGAACCCTGGTGCATAGTGACAGTGAATAAGAACCCTGGTGCACAGTGACAGTGAATAAGAACCCTGGTGCATAGTGACAGTGAATAAGAACCCTGGTGCACAGTGACAGTGAATAAGAACCATGGTGCACAGTGACAGTGAATAAGAACCCTGGTGCACAGTGACAGTGAATAAGAACCCTGGTGCACAGTGACAGTGAATAAGAACCCTGGTGCACAGTGACAGTGAGTAACGACCCTGGTGCACAGTGACAGTGAATAAGAACCCTGGTGCACAGTGACAGTGAATAAGAACCCTGGTGCACAGTGACAGTGAATAAGAACCCTGGTGCACAGTGACAGTGAATAAGAACCCTGGTGCATAGTGACAGTGAATAAGAACCCTGGTGCACAGTGACAGTGAATAAGAACCCTGGTGCACAGTGACAGTGAATAAGAACCCTGGTGCACAGTGACAGTGAATAAGAACCCTGGTGCACAGTGACAGTGAATAAGAACCCTGGTGCATAGTGACAGTGAATAAGAACCCTGGTGCATAGTGACAGTGAATAAGAACCCTGGTGCACAGTGACAGTGAATAAGAACCCTGGTGCATAGTGACAGTGAATAAGAACCCTGGTGCACAGTGACAGTGAATAAGAACCCTGGTGCATAGTGACAGTGAATAAGAACCCTGGTGCATAGTGACAGCGAATAAGAACCCTGGTGCACAGTGACAGTGAATAAGAACCCTGGTGCATAGTGACAGTGAATAAGAACCCTGGTGCATAGTGACAGTGAATAAGAACCCTGGTGCATAGTGACAATGAATAAGAACCCTGGTGCACAGTGACAGTGAATAAGAACCCTGGTGCATAGTGACAGTGAATAAGAACCCTGGTGCATAGTGACAGTGAATAAGAACCCTGGTGCACAGTGACAGTGAATAAGAACCCTGGTGCACAGTGACAGTGAATAAGAACCCTGGTGCATAGTGACAGTGAATAAGAACCCTGGTGCATAGTGACAGTGAATAAGAACCCTGGTGCATAGTGACAGTGAATAAGAACCCTGGTGCACAGTGACAGTGAATAAGAACCCTGGTGCATAGTGACAGTGAATGAGAACCCTGGTGCATAGTGACAGTGAATAAGAACCCTGGTGCACAGTGACAGTGAATAAGAACCCTGGTGCACAGTGACAGTGAATAAGAACCCTGGTGCACAGTGACAGTGAATAAGAACCCTGGTGCACAGTGACAGTGAATAAGAACCCTGGTGCATAGTGACAGTGAATAAGAACCCTGGTGCACAGTGACAGTGAATAAGAACCCTGGTGCACAGTGACAGTGAATAAGAACCCTGGTGCACAGTGACAGTGAATAAGAACCCTGGTGCACAGTGACAGTGAATAAGAACCCTGGTGCATAGTGACAGTGAATAAGAACCCTGGTGCACAGTGACAGTGAATAAGAACCCTGGTGCACAGTGACAGTGAATAAGAACCCTGGTGCACAGTGACAGTGAATAAGAACCCTGGTGCACAGTGACAGTGAATAAGAACCCTGGTGCACAGTGACAGTGAATAAGAACCCTGGTGCACAGTGACAGTGAATAAGAACCCTGGTGCACAGTGACAGTGAATAAGAACCCTGGTGCACAGTGACAGTGAATAAGAACCCTAGTGCATAGTGACAGTGAATAAGAACCCTGGTGCATAGTGACAGTGAATAAGAACCCTGGTGCACTGTGACAGTGAATAAGAACCCTGGTGCATAGTGACAGTGAATAAGAACCCTGGTGCATAGTGACAGTGAATAAGAACCCTGGTGCACAGTGACAGTGAATAAGAACCCTGGTGCATAGTGACAGTGAATAAGAACCCTGGTGCACTGTGACAGTGAATAAGAACCCTGGTGCACAGTGACAGTGAATAAGCACCCTGGTGCATAGTGACAGTGAATAAGAACCCTGGTGCATAGTGACAGTGAATAAGAACCCTGGTGCACAGTGACAGTGAATAAGAACCCTGGTGCATAGTGACAGTGAATAAGAACCCTGGTGCATAGTGACAGTGAATAAGAACCCTGGTGCACAGTGACAGTGAATAAGAACCCTGGTGCATAGTGACAGTGAATAAGAACCCTGGTGCACACTGACAGTGAATAAGAACCCTGGTGCACTGTGACAGTGAATAAGAACCCTGGTGCACAGTGACAGTGAATAAGAACCCTGGTGCATAGTGACAGTGAATAAGCACCCTGGTGCATAGTGACAGTGAATAAGAACCCTGGTGCACTGTGACAGTGAATAAGAACCCTGGTGCATAGTGACAGTGAATAAGAACCCTGGTGCATAGTGACAGTGAATAAGAACCCTGGTGCATAGTGACAGTGAATAAGAACCCTGGTGCACAGTGACAGTGAATAAGAACCCTGGTGCACAGTGACAGTGAATAAGCACCCTGGTGCATAGTGACAGTGAATAAGAACCCTGGTGCACTGTGACAGTGAATAAGAACCCTGGTGCACAGTGACAGTGAATAAGAACCCTGGTGCATAGTGACAGTGAATAAGAACCCTGGTGCACAGTGACAGTGAATAAGAACCCTGGTGCACAGTGACAGTGAATAAGAACCCTGGTGCATAGTGACAGTGAATAAGAACCCTGGTGCACAGTGACAGTGAATAAGAACCCTGGTGCACAGTGACAGTGAATAAGAACCCTGGTGCACAGTGACAGTGAATAAGAACCCTGGTGCACAGTGACAGTGAATAAGAACCCTGGTGCACAGTGACAGTGAATAAGAACCCTGGTGCACAGTGACAGTGAATAAGAACCCTGGTGCATAGTGACAGTGAATAAGAACCCTGGTGCACAGTGACAGTGAATAAGAACCCTGGTGCATAGTGACAGTGAATAAGAACCCTGGTGCACAGTGACAGTGAATAAGCACCCTGGTGCATAGTGACAGTGAATAAGAACCCTGGTGCACTGTGACAGTGAATAAGAACCCTGGTGCACAGTGACAGTGAATAAGAACCCTGGTGCATAGTGACAGTGAATAAGAACCCTGGTGCACAGTGACAGTGAATAAGAACCCTGGTGCACAGTGACAGTGAATAAGAACCCTGGTGCATAGTGACAGTGAATAAGAACCCTGGTGCACAGTGACAGTGAATAAGAACCCTGGTGCACAGTGACAGTGAATAAGAACCCTGGTGCACAGTGACAGTGAATAAGCACCCTGGTGCATAGTGACAGTGAATAAGAACCCTGGTGCACTGTGACAGTGAATAAGAACCCTGGTGCACAGTGACAGTGAATAAGAACCCTGGTGCATAGTGACAGTGAATAAGAACCCTGGTGCATAGTGACAGTGAATAAGAACCCTGGTGCACAGTGACAGTGAATAAGAACCCTGGTGCATAGTGACAGTGAATAAGAACCCTGGTGCACAGTGACAGTGAATAAGAACCCTGGTGCATAGTGACAGTGAATAAGAACCCTGGTGCACAGTGACAGTGAATAAGAACCCTGGTGCACAGTGACAGTGAATAAGAACCCTGGTGCACAGTGACAGTGAATAAGAACCCTGGTGCACAGTGACAGTGAATAAGAACCCTGGTGCATAGTGACAGTGAATAAGAACCCTGGTGCACAGTGACAGTGAATAAGAACCCTGGTGCATAGTGACAGTGAATAAGAACCCTGGTGCACTGTGACAGTGAATAAGAACCCTGGTGCATAGTGACAGTGAATAAGAACCCTGGTGCATAGTGACAGTGAATAAGAACCCTGGTGCACAGTGACAGTGAATAAGAACCCTGGTGCACAGTGACAGTGAATAAGAACCCTGGTGCATAGTGACAGTGAATAAGAACCCTGGTGCACAGTGACAGTGAATAAGAACCCTGGTGCACAGTGACAGTGAATAAGAACCCTGGTGCACTGTGACAGTGAATAAGCACCCTGGTGCATAGTGACAGTGAATAAGAACCCTGGTGCACAGTGACAGTGAATAAGAACCCTGGTGCACAGTGACAGTGAATAAGAACCCTGGTGCATAGTGACAGTGAATAAGAACCCTGGTGCACAGTGACAGTGAATAAGAACCCTGGTGCACAGTGACAGTGAATAAGAACCCTGGTGCACTGTGACAGTGAATAAGCACCCTGGTGCATAGTGACAGTGAATAAGAACCCTGGTGCACAGTGACAGTGAATAAGAACCCTGGTGCATAGTGACAGTGAATAAGAACCCTGGTGCACAGTGACAGTGAATAAGAACCCTGGTGCACAGTGACAGTGAATAAGAACCCTGGTGCACAGTGACAGTGAATAAGAACCCTGGTGCACAGTGACAGTGAATAAGAACCCTGGTGCATAGTGACAGTGAATAAGAACCCTGGTGCACAGTGACAGTGAATAAGAACCCTGGTGCATAGTGACAGTGAATAAGAACCCAGGTGCACTGTGACAGTGAATAAGAACCCTGGTGCACAGTGACAGTGAATAAGAACCCTGGTGCACAGTGACAGTGAATAAGAACCCTGGTGCACAGTGACAGTGAATAAGAACCCTGGTGCATAGTGACAGTGAATAAGAACCCTGGTGCACAGTGACAGTGAATAAGAACCCTGGTGCACAGTGACAGTGAATAAGAACCCTGGTGCACAGTGACAGTGAATAAGAACCCTGGTGCACAGTGACAGTGAATAAGAACCCTGGTGCACAGTGACAGTGAATAAGAACCCTGGTGCACAGTGACAGTGAATAAGAACCCTGGTGCATAGTGACAGTGAATAAGAACCCTGGTGCACAGTGACAGTGAATAAGAACCCTGGTGCATAGTGACAGTGAATAAGAACCCTGGTGCACAGTGACAGTGAATAAGCACCCTGGTGCATAGTGACAGTGAATAAGAACCCTGGTGCACTGTGACAGTGAATAAGAACCCTGGTGCACAGTGACAGTGAATAAGAACCCTGGTGCATAGTGACAGTGAATAAGAACCCTGGTGCACAGTGACAGTGAATAAGAACCCTGGTGCACAGTGACAGTGAATAAGAACCCTGGTGCATAGTGACAGTGAATAAGAACCCTGGTGCACAGTGACAGTGAATAAGAACCCTGGTGCACAGTGACAGTGAATAAGAACCCTGGTGCACAGTGACAGTGAATAAGCACCCTGGTGCATAGTGACAGTGAATAAGAACCCTGGTGCACTGTGACAGTGAATAAGAACCCTGGTGCACAGTGACAGTGAATAAGAACCCTGGTGCATAGTGACAGTGAATAAGAACCCTGGTGCATAGTGACAGTGAATAAGAACCCTGGTGCACAGTGACAGTGAATAAGAACCCTGGTGCATAGTGACAGTGAATAAGAACCCTGGTGCACAGTGACAGTGAATAAGAACCCTGGTGCATAGTGACAGTGAATAAGAACCCTGGTGCACAGTGACAGTGAATAAGAACCCTGGTGCACAGTGACAGTGAATAAGAACCCTGGTGCACAGTGACAGTGAATAAGAACCCTGGTGCACAGTGACAGTGAATAAGAACCCTGGTGCATAGTGACAGTGAATAAGAACCCTGGTGCACAGTGACAGTGAATAAGAACCCTGGTGCATAGTGACAGTGAATAAGAACCCTGGTGCACTGTGACAGTGAATAAGAACCCTGGTGCATAGTGACAGTGAATAAGAACCCTGGTGCATAGTGACAGTGAATAAGAACCCTGGTGCACAGTGACAGTGAATAAGAACCCTGGTGCACAGTGACAGTGAATAAGAACCCTGGTGCATAGTGACAGTGAATAAGAACCCTGGTGCACAGTGACAGTGAATAAGAACCCTGGTGCACAGTGACAGTGAATAAGAACCCTGGTGCACTGTGACAGTGAATAAGCACCCTGGTGCATAGTGACAGTGAATAAGAACCCTGGTGCACAGTGACAGTGAATAAGAACCCTGGTGCACAGTGACAGTGAATAAGAACCCTGGTGCATAGTGACAGTGAATAAGAACCCTGGTGCACAGTGACAGTGAATAAGAACCCTGGTGCACAGTGACAGTGAATAAGAACCCTGGTGCACTGTGACAGTGAATAAGCACCCTGGTGCATAGTGACAGTGAATAAGAACCCTGGTGCACAGTGACAGTGAATAAGAACCCTGGTGCATAGTGACAGTGAATAAGAACCCTGGTGCACAGTGACAGTGAATAAGAACCCTGGTGCACAGTGACAGTGAATAAGAACCCTGGTGCACAGTGACAGTGAATAAGAACCCTGGTGCACAGTGACAGTGAATAAGAACCCTGGTGCATAGTGACAGTGAATAAGAACCCTGGTGCACAGTGACAGTGAATAAGAACCCTGGTGCATAGTGACAGTGAATAAGAACCCAGGTGCACTGTGACAGTGAATAAGAACCCTGGTGCACAGTGACAGTGAATAAGAACCCTGGTGCACAGTGACAGTGAATAAGAACCCTGGTGCACAGTGACAGTGAATAAGAACCCTGGTGCACAGTGACAGTGAATAAGAACCCTGGTGCATAGTGACAGTGAATAAGAACCCTGGTGCACAGTGACAGTGAATAAGAACCCTGGTGCATAGTGACAGTGAATAAGAACCCTGGTGCACTGTGACAGTGAATAAGAAGCCTGGTGCACAGTGACAGTGAATAAGAACCCTGGTGCACAGTGACAGTGAATAAGAACCCTGGTGCACAGTGACAGTGAATAAGAACCCTGGTGCACAGTGACAGTGAATAAGAACCCTGGTGCATAGTGACAGTGAATAAGAACCCTGGTGCATAGTGACAGTGAATAAGAACCCTGGTGCACTGTGACAGTGAATAAGAACCCTGGTGCATAGTGACAGTGAATAAGAACCCTGGTGCATAGTGACAGTGAATAAGAACCCTGGTGCATAGTGACAGTGAATAAGAACCCTGGTGCACAGTGACAGTGAATAAGAACCCTGGTGCACAGTGACAGTGAATAAGAACCCTGGTGCATAGTGACAGTGAATAAGAACCCTGGTGCACAGTGACAGTGAATAAGAACCCTGGTGCACAGTGACAGTGAATAAGAACCCTGGTGCACTGTGACAGTGAATAAGCACCCTGGTGCATAGTGACAGTGAATAAGAACCCTGGTGCATAGTGACAGTGAATAAGAACCCTGGTGCATAGTGACAGTGAATAAGAACCCTGGTGCACAGTGACAGTGAATAAGAACCCTGGTGCACAGTGACAGTGAATAAGAACCCTGGTGCACAGTGACAGTGAATAAGCACCCTGGTGCACAGTGACAGTGAATAAGAACCCTGGTGCACAGTGACAGTGAATAAGAACCCTGGTGCACAGTGACAGTGAATAAGAACCCTGGTGCATAGTGACAGTGAATAAGAACCCTGGTGCACAGTGACAGTGAATAAGAACCCTGGTGCACAGTGACAGTGAATAAGAACCCTGGTGCATAGTGACAGTGAATAAGAACCCTGGTGCACTGTGACAGTGAATAAGAACCCTGGTGCACAGTGACAGTGAATAAGAACCCTGGTGCATAGTGACAGTGAATAAGAACCCTGGTGCACAGTGACAGTGAATAAGAACCCTGGTGCACAGTGACAGTGAATAAGAACCCTGGTGCATAGTGACAGTGAATAAGAACCCTGGTGCACAGTGACAGTGAATAAGAACCCTGGTGCACAGTGACAGTGAATAAGAACCCTGGTGCATAGTGACAGTGAATAAGAACCCTGGTGCACAGTGACAGTGAATAAGAACCCTGGTGCACTGTGACAGTGAATAAGAACCCTGGTGCACAGTGACAGTGAATAAGAACCCTGGTGCACAGTGACAGTGAATAAGAACCCTGGTGCACAGTGACAGTGAATAAGAACCCTGGTGCACAGTGACAGTGAATAAGAACCCTGGTGCATAGTGACAGTGAATAAGAACCCTGGTGCACAGTGACAGTGAATAAGAACCCTGGTGCATAGTGACAGTGAATAAGAACCCTGGTGCACAGTGACAGTGAATAAGAACCCTGGTGCATAGTGACAGTGAATAAGAACCCTGGTGCATAGTGACAGTGAATAAGAACCCTGGTGCACAGTGACAGTGAATAAGAACCCTGGTGCACAGTGACAGTGAATAAGAACCCTGGTGCATAGTGACAGTGAATAAGAACCCTGGTGCACAGTGACAGTGAATAAGAACCCTGGTGCACAGTGACAGTGAATAAGAACCCTGGTGCACAGTGACAGTGAATAAGAACCCTGGTGCACAGTGACAATGAATAAGCACCCTGGTGCACAGTGACAGTGAATAAGAACCCTGGTGCACAGTGACAGTGAATAAGAACCCTGGTGCACAGTGACAGTGAATAAGAACCCTGGTGCATAGTGACAGTGAATAAGAACCCTGGTGCACAGTGACAGTGAATAAGAACCCTGGTGCACTGTGACAGTGAATAAGAACCCTGGTGCACAGTGACAGTGAATAAGAACCCTGGTGCACACTGACAGTGAATAAGAACCCTGGTGCATAGTGGCAGTGAATAAGAACCCTGGTGCACAGTGACAGTGAATAAGAACCCTGGTGCACTGGGACAGTGAATAAGAACCCTGGTGCACAGTGACAGTGAATAAGAACCCTGGTGCATAGTGACAGTGAATAAGAACCCTCGTGCATAGTGACAGTGAATAAGAACCCTGGTGCACAGTGACAGTGAATAAGAACCCTGGTGCACACTGACAGTGAATAAGAACCCTGGTGCATAGTGACAGTGAATAAGAACCCTGGTGCACAGTGACAGTGAATAAGAACCCTGGTGCACTGTGACAGTGAATAAGAACCCTGGTGCATAGTGACAGTGAATAAGAACCCTGGTGCATAGTGACAGTGAATAAGAACCCTGGTGCATAGTGACAGTGAATAAGAACCCTGGTGCACAGTGACAGTGAATAAGAACCCTGGTGCATAGTGACAGTGAATAAGAACCCTGGTGCACTGTGACAGTGAATAAGAACCCTGGTGCACAGTGACAGTGAATAAGAACCCTGGTGCACACTGACAGTGAATAAGAACCCTGGTGCATAGTGGCAGTGAATAAGAACCCTGGTGCACAGTGACAGTGAATAAGAACCCTGGTGCACTGGGACAGTGAATAAGAACCCTGGTGCACAGTGACAGTGAATAAGAACCCTGGTGCATAGTGACAGTGAATAAGAACCCTCGTGCATAGTGACAGTGAATAAGAACCCTGGTGCACAGTGACAGTGAATAAGAACCCTGGTGCACACTGACAGTGAATAAGAACCCTGGTGCATAGTGACAGTGAATAAGAACCCTGGTGCACAGTGACAGTGAATAAGAACCCTGGTGCACTGTGACAGTGAATAAGAACCCTGGTGCATAGTGACAGTGAATAAGAACCCTGGTGCATAGTGACAGTGAATAAGAACCCTGGTGCATAGTGACAGTGAATAAGAACCCTGGTGCACAGTGACAGTGAATAAGAACCCTGGTGCACTGTGACAGTGAATAAGAACCCTGGTGCATAGTGACAGTGAATAAGAACCCTGGTGCACTGTGACAGTGAATAAGAACCCTGGTGCATAGTGACAGTGAATAAGAACCCTGGTGCATAGTGACAGTGAATAAGAACCCTGGTGCACAGTGACAGTGAATAAGAACCCTGGTGCATAGTGACAGTGAATAAGAACCCTGGTGCACTGTGACAGTGAATAAGAACCCTGGTGCACAGTGACAGTGAATAAGAACCCTGGTGCACAGTGACAGTGAATAAGAACCCTGGTGCATAGTGGCAGTGAATAAGAACCCTGGTGCACAGTGACAGTGAATAAGAACCCTGGTGCACTGGGACAGTGAATAAGAACCCTGGTGCACAGTGACAGTGAATAAGAACCCTGGTGCATAGTGACAGTGAATAAGAACCCTGGTGCATAGTGACAGTGAATAAGAACCCTGGTGCACAGTGACAGTGAATAAGAACCCTGGTGCACACTGACAGTGAATAAGAACCCTGGTGCATAGTGACAGTGAATAAGAACCCTGGTGCACAGTGACAGTGAATAAGAACCCTGGTGCACTGTGACAGTGAATAAGAACCCTGGTGCATAGTGACAGTGAATAAGAACCCTGGTGCACTGTGACAGTGAATAAGAACCCTGGTGCATAGTGACAGTGAATAAGAACCCTGGTGCACAGTGACAGTGAATAAGAACCCTGGTGCACTGTGACAGTGAATAAGAACCCTGGTGCATAGTGACAGTGAATAAGAACCCTGGTGCACTGTGACAGTGAATAAGAACCCTGGTGCATAGTGACAGTGAATAAGAACCCTGGTGCACAGTGACAGTGAATAAGAACCCTGGTGCACTGTGACAGTGAATAAGAACCCTGGTGCATAGTGACAGTGAATAAGAACCCTGGTGCATAGTGACAGTGAATAAGAACCCTGGTGCACAGTGACAGTGAATAAGAACCCTGGTGCATAGTGACAGTGAATAAGAACCCTGGTGCACAGTGACAGTGAATAAGAACCCTGGTGCATAGTGACAGTGAATAAGAACCCTGGTGCACAGTGACAGTGAATAAGAACCCTGGTGCACAGTGACAGTGAATAAGCACCCTGGTGCATAGTGACAGTGAATAAGAACCCTGGTGCACTGTGACAGTGAATAAGAACCCTGGTGCATAGTGACAGTGAATAAGAACCCTGGTGCATAGTGACAGTGAATAAGAACCCTGGTGCACAGTGACAGTGAATAAGAACCCTGGTGCACAGTGACAGTGAATAAGCACCCTGGTGCATAGTGACAGTGAATAAGAACCCTGGTGCACTGTGACAGTGAATAAGAACCCTGGTGCATAGTGACAGTGAATAAGAACCCTGGTGCATAGTGACAGTGAATAAGAACCCTGGTGCACAGTGACAGTGAATAAGAACCCTGGTGCACTGTGACAGTGAATAAGAACCCTGGTGCATAGTGACAGTGAATAAGAACCCTGGTGCACAGTGACAGTGAATAAGAACCCTGGTGCACAGTGACAGTGAATAAGAACCCTGGTGCACAGTGACAGTGAATAAGAACCCTGGTGCATAGTGACAGTGAATAAGAACCCTGGTGCACAGTGACAGTGAATAAGAACCCTGGTGCACAGTGACAGTGAATAAGAACCCTGGTGCATAGTGACAGTGAATAAGAACCCTGGTGCACAGTGACAGTGAATAAGAACCCTGGTGCATAGTGACAGTGAATAAGAACCCTGGTGCACAGTGACAGTGAATAAGAACCCTGGTGCACAGTGACAGTGAATAAGAACCCTGGTGCACAGTGACAGTGAATAAAAACCCTGGTGCACAGTGACAGTGAATAAGAACCCTGGTGCATAGTGACAGTGAATAAGAACCCTGGTGCACAGTGACAGTGAATAAGCACCCTGTTGCATAGTGACAGTGAATAAGAACCCTGGTGCACAGTGACAGTGAATAAGAACCCTGGTGCACAGTGACAGTGAATAAGAACCCTGGTGCATAGTGACAGTGAATAAGAACCCTGGTGCACAGTGACAGTGAATAAGAACCCTGGTGCATAGTGACAGTGAATAAGAACCCTGGTGCACAGTGACAGTGAATAAGAACCCTGGTGCACAGTGACAGTGAATAAGAACCCTGGTGCACAGTGACAGTGAATAAAAACCCTGGTGCACAGTGACAGTGAATAAGAACCCTGGTGCATAGTGACAGTGAATAAGAACCCTGGTGCACAGTGACAGTGAATAAGCACCCTGTTGCATAGTGACAGTGAATAAGAACCCTGGTGCACAGTGACAGTGAATAAGAACCCTGGTGCACAGTGACAGTGAATAAGAACCCTGGTGCATAGTGACAGTGAATAAGAACCCTGGTGCATAGCGACAGTGAATAAGCACCCTGGTGCATAGTGACAGTGAATAAGAACCCTGGTGCACAGTGACAGTGAATAAGAACCCTGGTGCATAGTGACAGTGAATAAGAACCCTGGTGCACAGTGACAGTGAATAAGAACCCTGGTGCACAGTGACAGTGAATAAGAACCCTGGTGCACAGTAACAGTGAATAAGAACCCTGGTGCACAGTGACAGTGAATAAGCACCCTGTTGCATAGTGACAGTGAATAAGAACCCTGGTGCACAGTGACAGTGAATAAGAACCCTGGTGCACAGTGACAGTGAATAAGAACCCTGGTGCATAGTGACAGTGAATAAGAACCCTGGTGCATAGTGACAGTGAATAAGAACCCTGGTGCACAGTGACAGTGAATAAGAACCCTGGTGCACAGTGACAGTGAATAAGAACCCTGGTGCACAGTGACAGTGAATAAGAACCCTGGTGCATAGTGACAGTGAATAAGAACCCTGGTGCATAGTGACAGTGAATAAGAACCCTGGTGCATAGTGACAGTGAATAAGAACCCTGGTGCACAGTGACAGTGAATAAGAACCCTGGTGCATAGTGACAGTGAATAAGAACCCTGGTGCACAGTGACAGTGAATAAGAACCCTGGTGCACAGTGACAGTGAATAAGAACCCTGGTGCATAGTGACAGTGAATAAGAACCCTGGTGCACAGTGACAGTGAATAAGAACCCTGGTGCATAGTGACAGTGAATAAGAACCCTGGTGCACAGTGACAGTGAATAAGAACCCTGGTGCACTGTGACAGTGAATAAGAACCCTGGTGCATAGTGACAGTGAATAAGAACCCTGGTGCATAGTGACAGTGAATAAGAACCCTGGTGCATAGTGACAGTGAATAAGAACCCTGGTGCACAGTGACAGTGAATAAGAACCCTGGTGCACTGGGACAGTGAATAAGAACCCTGGTGCACAGTGACAGTGAATAAGAACCCTGGTGCATAGTGACAGTGAATAAGAACCCTGGTGCATAGTGACAGTGAATAAGAACCCTGGTGCATAGTGACAGTGAATAAGAACCCTGGTGCACTGTGACAGTGAATAAGAACCCTGGTGCATAGTGACAGTGAATAAGAACCCTGGTGCACAGTGACAGTGAATAAGAACCCTGGTGCACTGTGACAGTGAATAAGAACCCTGGTGCATAGTGACAGTGAATAAGAACCCTGGTGCATAGTGACAGTGAATAAGAACCCTGGTGCACAGTGACAGTGAATAAGAACCCTGGTGCATAGTGACAGTGAATAAGAACCCTGGTGCACAGTGACAGTGAATAAGAACCCTGGTGCACTGTGACAGTGAATAAGAACCCTGGTGCACAGTGACAGTGAATAAGAACCCTGGTGCACAGTGACAGTGAATAAGCACCCTGGTGCATAGTGACAGTGAATAAGAACCCTGGTGCACTGTGACAGTGAATAAGAACCCTGGTGCACAGTGACAGTGAATAAGAACCCTGGTGCATAGTGACAGTGAATAAGAACCCTGGTGCACAGTGACAGTGAATAAGAACCCTGGTGCACAGTGACAGTGAATAAGCACCCTGGTGCATAGTGACAGTGAATAAGAACCCTGGTGCACTGTGACAGTGAATAAGAACCCTGGTGCATAGTGACAGTGAATAAGAACCCTGGTGCATAGTGACAGTGAATAAGAACCCTGGTGCACAGTGACAGTGAATAAGAACCCTGGTGCACTGTGACAGTGAATAAGAACCCTGGTGCATAGTGACAGTGAATAAGAACCCTGGTGCACAGTGACAGTGAATAAGAACCCTGGTGCACAGTGACAGTGAATAAGAACCCTGGTGCATAGTGACAGTGAATAAGAACCCTGGTGCACAGTGACAGTGAATAAGAACCCTGGTGCATAGTGACAGTGAATAAGAACCCTGGTGCACAGTGACAGTGAATAAGAACCCTGGTGCACAGTGACAGTGAATAAGAACCCTGGTGCACAGTGACAGTGAATAAAAACCCTGGTGCACAGTGACAGTGAATAAGAACCCTGGTGCATAGTGACAGTGAATAAGAACCCTGGTGCACAGTGACAGTGAATAAGCACCCTGTTGCATAGTGACAGTGAATAAGAACCCTGGTGCATAGTGACAGTGAATAAGAACCCTGGTGCACAGTGACAGTGAATAAGAACCCTGGTGCATAGTGACAGTGAATAAGAACCCTGGTGCATAGTGACAGTGAATAAGCACCCTGGTGCATAGTGACAGTGAATAAGAACCCTGGTGCACAGTGACAGTGAATAAGAACCCTGGTGCATAGTGACAGTGAATAAGAACCCTGGTGCACAGTGACAGTGAATAAGAACCCTGGTGCACAGTGACAGTGAATAAGAACCCTGGTGCACAGTGACAGTGAATAAGAACCCTGGTGCACAGTGACAGTGAATAAGCACCCTGTTGCATAGTGACAGTGAATAAGAACCCTGGTGCACAGTGACAGTGAATAAGAACCCTGGTGCACAGTGACAGTGAATAAGAACCCTGGTGCATAGTGACAGTGAATAAGAACCCTGGTGCATAGTGACAGTGAATAAGAACCCTGGTGCACAGTGACAGTGAATAAGAACCCTGGTGCACAGTGACAGTGAATAAGAACCCTGGTGCACAGTGACAGTGAATAAGAACCCTGGTGCATAGTGACAGTGAATAAGAACCCTGGTGCATAGTGACAGTGAATAAGAACCCTGGTGCATAGTGACAGTGAATAAGAACCCTGGTGCACAGTGACAGTGAATAAGAACCCTGGTGCATAGTGACAGTGAATAAGAACCCTGGTGCACAGTGACAGTGAATAAGAACCCTGGTGCACAGTGACAGTGAATAAGAACCCTGGTGCATAGTGACAGTGAATAAGAACCCTGGTGCACAGTGACAGTGAATAAGAACCCTGGTGCATAGTGACAGTGAATAAGAACCCTGGTGCACAGTGACAGTGAATAAGAACCCTGTCAACAGTGACAGTGAATAAGAACCCTGGTGCATAGTGACAGTGAATAAGAACCCTGGTGCACAGTGGCAGTGAATAAGAACCCTGGTGCACTGTGACAGTGAATAAGAACCCTGGTGCACAGTGACAGTGAATCAGAACCCTGGTGCACAGTGACAGTGAATAAGAACCCTGGTGCACAGTGACAGTGAATAAGAACCCTGGTGCATAGTGACAGTGAATAAGAACCCTGGTGCACAGTGACAGTGAATAAGAACCCTGGTGCACAGTGACAGTGAATAAGAACCCTGGTGCACAGTGACAGTGAATAAGAACCCTGGTGCACAGTGACAGTGAATAAGAACCCTGGTGCACAGTGACAGTGAATAAGAACCCTGGTGCATAGTGACAGTGAATAAGAACCCTGGTGCACAGTGACAGTGAATAAGAACCCTAGTGCACAGTGACAGTGAATAAGAACCCTGGTGCACGGTGACAGTGAATAAGAACCCTGGTGCATAGTGACAGTGAATAAGAACCCTGGTGCATAGTGACAGTGAATAAGAACCCTGGTGCATAGTGACAGTGAATAAGAACCCTGGTGCATAGTGACAGTGAATAAGAACCCTGGTGCATAGTGACAGTGAATAAGAACCCTGGTGCACAGTGACAGTGAATAAGAACCCTGGTGCATAGTGACAGTGAATGAGAACCCTGGTGCACAGTGACAGTGAATAAGAACCCTGGTGCACAGTGACAGTGAATAAGAACCCTGGTGCATAGTGACAGTGAATAAGAACCCTGGTGCACAGTGACAGTGAATAAGAACCCTGGTGCACAGTGACAGTGAATAAGCACCCTGGTGCATAGTGACAGTGAATAAGAACCCTGGTGCACAGTGACAGTGAATAAGAACCCTGGTGCATAGTGACAGTGAATAAGAACCCTGGTGCATAGTGACAGTGAATAAGAACCCTGGTGCATAGTGACAGTGAATAAGAACCCTGGTGCACAGTGACAGTGAATAAGAACCCTGGTGCACAGTGACAGTGAATAAGCACCCTGGTGCATAGTGACAGTGAATAAGAACCCTGGTGCACAGTGACAGTGAATAAGAACCCTGGTGCACAGTGACAGTGAATAAGAACCCTGGTGCACAGTGACAGTGAATAAGAACCCTGGTGCATAGTGACAGTGAATAAGAACCCTGGTGCACTGTGACAGTGAATAAGAACCCTGGTGCACAGTGACAGTGAATAAGCACCCTGGTGCATAGTGACAGTGAATAAGAACCCTGGTGCATAGTGACAGTGAATAAGAACCCTGGTGCATAGTGACAGTGAATAAGAACCCTGGTGCACAGTGACAGTGAATAAGAACCCTGGTGCACAGTGACAGTGAATAAGCACCCTGGTGCATAGTGACAGTGAATAAGAACCCTGGTGCACAGTGACAGTGAATAAGCACCCTGGTGCACAGTGACAGTGAATAAGAACCCTGGTGCACAGTGACAGTGAATAAGAACCCTGGTGCACAGTGACAGTGAATAAGAACCCTGGTGCATAGTGACAGTGAATAAGAACCCTGGTGCACAGTGACAGTGAATAAGCACCCTGGTGCATAGTGACAGTGAATAAGAACCCTGGTGCACAGTGACAGTGAATAAGAACCCTGGTGCACAGTGACAGTGAATAAGAACCCTGGTGCACAGTGACAGTGAATAAGAACCCTGGTGCACAGTGACAGTGAATAAGAACCCTGGTGCATAGTGACAGTGAATAAGAACCCTGGTGCACAGTGACAGTGAATAAGAACCCTGGTGCACAGTGACAGTGAATAAGAACCCTGGTGCATAGTGACAGTGAATAAGAACCCTGGTGCACAGTGACAGTGAATAAGAACCCTGGTGCATAGTGACAGTGAATAAGAACCCTGGTGCACAGTGACAGTGAATAAGAACCCTGGTGCACAGTGACAGTGAATAAGAACCCTGGTGCACAGTGACAGTGAATAAGAACCCTGGTGCATAGTGACAGTGAATAAGAACCCTGGTGCATAGTGACAGTGAATAAGAACCCTGGTGCATAGTGACAGTGAATAAGAACCCTGGTGCATAGTGACAGTGAATAAGAACCCTGGTGCATAGTGACAGTGAATAAGAACCCTGGTGCATAGTGACAGTGAATAAGAACCCTGGTGCATAGTGACAGTGAATAAGAACCCTGGTGCATAGTGACAGTGAATAAGAACCCTGGTGCATAGTGACAGTGAATAAGAACCCTGGTGCATAGTGACAGTGAATAAGAACCCTGGTGCACAGTGACAGTGAATAAGAACCCTGGTGCACAGTGACAGTGAATAAGAACCCTGGTGCATAGTGACAGTGAATAAGAACCCTGGTGCACAGTGACAGTGAATAAGAACGCTGGTGCACAGTGACAGTGAATAAGAACCCTGGTGCATAGTGACAGTGAATAAGAAACCTGGTGCATAGTGACAGTGAATAAGAACCCTGGTGCATAGTGACAGTGAATAAGAACCCTGGTGCATAGTGACAGTGAATAAGAACCCTGGTGCACAGTGACAGTGAATAAGAACCCTGGTGCACAGTGACAGTGAATAAGAACCCTGGTGCATAGTGACAGTGAATAAGAACCCTGGTGCATAGTGACAGTGAATAAGAACCCTGGTGCACAGTGACAGTGAATAAGAACCCTGGTGCACAGTGACAGTGAATAAGAACCCTGGTGCATAGTGACAGTGAATAAGAACCCTGGTGCACAGTGACAGTGAATAAGAACCCTGGTGCACAGTGACAGTGAATAAGAACCCTGGTGCATAGTGACAGTGAATAAGAACCCTGGTGCATAGTGACAGTGAATAAGAACCCTGGTGCACAGTGACAGTGAATAAGAACCCTGGTGCACAGTGACAGTGAATAAGAACCCTGGTGCATAGTGACAGTGAATAAGAACCCTGGTGCATAGTGACAGTGAATAAGAACCCTGGTGCATAGTGACAGTGAATAAGAACCCTGGTGCATAGTGACCGTGAATAAGAACCCTGGTGCATAGTGACAGTGAATAAGAACCCTGGTGCACAGTGACAGTGAATAAGAACCCTGGTGCACAGTGACAGTGAATAAGAACCCTGGTGCATAGTGACAGTGAATAAGAACCCTGGTGCACAGTGACAGTGAATAAGAACCCTGGTGCACAGTGACAATGAATAAGAACCCTGGTGCACAGTGACAGTGAATAAGAACCCTGGTGCATAGTGACAGTGAATAAGAACCCTGGTGCATAGTGACAGTGAATAAGAACCCTGGTGCACAGTGACAGTGAATAAGAACCCTGGTGCACAGTGACAGTGAATAAGAACCCTGGTGCATAGTGACAGTGAATAAGAACCCTGGTGCATAGTGACAGTGAATAAGAACCCTGGTGCATAGTGACAGTGAATAAGAAGCCTGGTGCATAGTGACAGTGAATAAGAACCCTGGTGCACAGTGACAGTGAATAAGAACCCTGGTGCACAGTGACAGTTAATAAGAACCCTGGTGCATAGTGACAGTGAATAAGAACCCTGGTGCACAGTGACAGTGAATAAGAACCCTGGTGCACAGTGACAGTGAATAAGAACCCTGGTGCACAGTGACAGTGAATAAGAACCCTGGTGCACAGTGACAGTGAATAAGAACCCTGGTGCACAGTGACAGTGAATAAGAACCCTGGTGCATAGTGACAGTGAATAAGAACCCTGGTGCACAGTGACAGTGAATAAGAACCCTGGTGCACAGTGACAGTGAATAAGAACCCTGGTGCATAGTGACAGTGAATAAGAACCCTGGTGCATAGTGACAGTGAATAAGAACCCTGGTGCATAGTGACAGTGAATAAGCACCCTGGTGCATAGTGACAGTGAATAAGAACCCTGGTGCACAGTGACAGTGAATAAGAACCCTGGTGCACAGTGACAGTTAATAAGAACCCTGGTGCATAGTGACAGTGAATAAGAACCCTGGTGCACAGTGACAGTGAATAAGAACCCTGGTGCACAGTGACAGTGAATAAGAACCCTGGTGCACAGTGACAGTGAATAAGAACCCTGGTGCACAGTGACAGTGAATAAGAACCCTGGTGCATAGTGACAGTGAATAAGAACCCTGGTGCATAGTGACAGTGAATAAGAACCCTGGTGCACAGTGACAGTGAATAAGAACCCTGGTGCACAGTGGCAGTGAATAAGAACCCTGGTGCACAGTGACAGTGAATAAGAACCCTGGTGCACAGTGACAGTGAATAAGAACCCTGGTGCATAGTGACAGTGAATAAGAACCCTGGTGCATAGTGACAGTGAATAAGAACCCTGGTGCATAGTGACAGTGAATAAGAACCCTGGTGCACAGTGACAGTGAATAAGAACCCTGGTGCATAGTGACAGTGAATAAGAACCCTGGTGCATAGTGACAGTGAATAAGAACCCTGGTGCATAGTGACAGTGAATAAGAACCCTGGTGCACAGTGACAGTGAATAAGCACCCTGGTGCACAGTGATAGTGAATAAGAACCCTGGTGCACAGTGACAGTGAATAAGAACCCTGGTGCACTGTGACAGTGAATAAGAACCCTGGTGCACAGTGACAGTGAATAAGAACCCTGGTGCACAGTGACAGTGAATAAGAACCCTGGTGCATAGTGACAGTGAATAAGAACCCTGGTGCATAGTGACAGTGAATAAGAACCCTGGTGCACAGTGACAGTGAATAAGAACCCTGGTGCACAGTGACAGTGAATAAGAACCCTGGTGCACAGTGACAGTGAATAAGAACCCTGGTGCACAGTGACAGTGAATAAGAACCCTGGTGCACAGTGACAGTGAATAAGAACCCTGGTGCACAGTGACAGTGAATAAGAACCCTGGTGCACAGTGACAGTGAATAAGAACCCTGGTGCATAGTGACAGTGAATAAGAACCCTGGTGCATAGTGACAGTGAATAAGAACCCTGGTGCATAGTGACAGTGAATAAGAACCCTGGTGCATAGTGACAGTGAATAAGAACCCTGGTGCATAGTGACAGTGAATAAGAACCCTGGTGCATAGTGACAGTGAATAAGAACCCTGGTGCATAGTGACAGTGAATAAGAACCCTGGTGCATAGTGACAGTGAATAAGAACCCTGGTGCATAGTGACAGTGAATAAGAACCCTGGTGCATAGTGACAGTGAATAAGAACCCTGGTGCACAGTGACAGTGAATAAGAACCCTGGTGCACAGTGACAGTGAATAAGAACCCTGGTGCATAGTGATAGTGAATAAGAACCCTGGTGCACAGTGACAGTGAATAAGAACGCTGGTGCACAGTGACAGTGAATAAGAACCCTGGTGCATAGTGACAGTGAATAAGAAACCTGGTGCATAGTGACAGTGAATAAGAACCCTGGTGCATAGTGACAGTGAATAAGAACCCTGGTGCATAGTGACAGTGAATAAGAACCCTGGTGCACAGTGACAGTGAATAAGAACCCTGGTGCACAGTGACAGTGAATAAGAACCCTGGTGCATAGTGACAGTGAATAAGAACCCTGGTGCATAGTGACAGTGAATAAGAACCCTGGTGCACAGTGACAGTGAATAAGAACCCTGGTGCACAGTGACAGTGAATAAGAACCCTGGTGCATAGTGACAGTGAATAAGAACCCTGGTGCACAGTGACAGTGAATAAGAACCCTGGTGCACAGTGACAGTGAATAAGAACCCTGGTGCATAGTGACAGTGAATAAGAACCCTGGTGCATAGTGACAGTGAATAAGAACCCTGGTGCACAGTGACAGTGAATAAGAACCCTGGTGCACAGTGACAGTGAATAAGAACCCTGGTGCATAGTGACAGTGAATAAGAACCCTGGTGCATAGTGACAGTGAATAAGAACCCTGGTGCATAGTGACAGTGAATAAGAACCCTGGTGCATAGTGACCGTGAATAAGAACCCTGGTGCATAGTGACAGTGAATAAGAACCCTGGTGCACAGTGACAGTGAATAAGAACCCTGGTGCACAGTGACAGTGAATAAGAACCCTGGTGCATAGTGACAGTGAATAAGAACCCTGGTGCACAGTGACAGTGAATAAGAACCCTGGTGCACAGTGACAATGAATAAGAACCCTGGTGCACAGTGACAGTGAATAAGAACCCTGGTGCATAGTGACAGTGAATAAGAACCCTGGTGCATAGTGACAGTGAATAAGAACCCTGGTGCACAGTGACAGTGAATAAGAACCCTGGTGCACAGTGACAGTGAATAAGAACCCTGGTGCATACTGACAGTGAATAAGAACCCTGGTGCATAGTGACAGTGAATAAGAACCCTGGTGCATAGTGACAGTGAATAAGAAGCCTGGTGCATAGTGACAGTGAATAAGAACCCTGGTGCACAGTGACAGTGAATAAGAACCCTGGTGCACAGTGACAGTTAATAAGAACCCTGGTGCATAGTGACAGTGAATAAGAACCCTGGTGCACAGTGACAGTGAATAAGAACCCTGGTGCACAGTGACAGTGAATAAGAACCCTGGTGCACAGTGACAGTGAATAAGAACCCTGGTGCACAGTGACAGTGAATAAGAACCCTGGTGCATAGTGACAGTGAATAAGAACCCTGGTGCACAGTGACAGTGAATAAGAACCCTGGTGCACAGTGACAGTGAATAAGAACCCTGGTGCATAGTGACAGTGAATAAGAACCCTGGTGCATAGTGACAGTGAATAAGAACCCTGGTGCATAGTGACAGTGAATAAGAACCCTGGTGCACAGTGACAGTGAATAAGAACCCTGGTGCATAGTGACAGTGAATAAGAACCCTGGTGCATAGTGACAGTGAATAAGAACCCTGGTGCATAGTGACAGTGAATAAGAACCCTGGTGCACAGTGACAGTGAATAAGCACCCTGGTGCACAGTGATAGTGAATAAGAACCCTGGTGCACAGTGAGAGTGAATAAGAACCCTGGTGCATAGTGACAGTGAATAAGAACCCTGGTGCACAGTGACAGTGAATAAGAACCCTGGTGCACAGTGACAGTGAATAAGAACCCTGGTGCATAGTGACAGTGAATAAGAACCCTGGTGCACAGTGACAGTGAATAAGAACCCTGGTGCACAGTGACAGTGAATAAGAACCCTGGTGCACAGTGACAGTGAATAAGAACCCTGGTGCACAGTGACAGTGAATAAGAACCCTGGTGCACAGTGACAGTGAATAAGAACCCTGGTGCATAGTGACAGTGAATAAGAACCCTGGTGCACAGTGACAGTGAATAAGAACCCTGGTGCACAGTGACAGTGAATAAGAACCCTGGTTCATAGTGACAGTGAATAAGAACCCGGGTGCATAGTGACAGTGAATAAGAACCCTGGTGCATAGTGACAGTGAATAAGAACCCTGGTGCACTGTGACAGTGAATAAGAATCCTGGTGCACAGTGACAGTGAATAAGAACCCTGGTGCACAGTGACAGTGAATAAGAACCCTGGTGCATAGTGACAGTGAATAAGAACCCTGGTGCACAGTGACAGTGAATAAGAACCCTGGTGCACAGTGACAGTGAATAAGAACCCTGGTGCATAGTGACAGTGAATAAGAACCCTGGTGCATAGTGACAGTGAATAAGAACCCTGGTGCATAGTGACAGTGAATAAGAACCCTGGTGCACTGTGACAGTGAATAAGAACCCTGGTGCACAGTGACAGTGAATAAGAACCCTGGTGCACAGTGACAGTGAATAAGAACCCTGGTGCATAGTGACAGTGAATAAGAACCCTGGTGCATAGTGACAGTGAATAAGAACCCTGGTGCATAGTGACAGTGAATAAGAACCCTGGTGCACTGTGACAGTGAATAAGAATCCTGGTGCACAGTGACAGTGAATAAGAACCCTGGTGCACAGTGACAGTGAATAAGAACCCTGGTGCATAGTGACAGTGAATAAGAACCCTGGTGCATAGTGACAGTGAATAAGAACCCTGGTGCACAGTGACAGTGAATAAGAACCCTGGTGCACAGTGACAGTGAATAAGAACCCTGGTGCACAGTGACAGTGAATAAGAACCGTGGTGCACAGTGACAGTGAATAAGAACCCTGGTGCATAGTGACAGTGAATAAGAACCCTGGTGCACAGTGACAGTGAATAAGAACCCTGGTGCACAGTGGCAGTGAATAAGAACCCTGGTGCACAGTGACAGTGAATAAGAACCCTGGTGCACAGTGACAGTGAATAAGAACCCTGGTGCACAGTGACAGTGAATAAGAACCCTGGTGCACAGTGACAGTGAATAAGAACCCTGGTGCATAGTGACAGTGAATAAGAACCCTGGTGCATAGTGACAGTGAATAAGAACCCTGGTGCACAGTGACAGTGAATAAGAACCCTGGTGCACAGTGACAGTGAATAAGAACCCTGGTGCATAGTGACAGTGAATAAGAACCCTGGTGCATAGTGACAGTGAATAAGAACCCTGGTGCACAGTGACAGTGAATAAGAACCCTGGTGCACAGTGACAGTGAATAAGAACCCTGGTGCATAGTGACAGTGAATAAGAACCCTGGTGCATAGTGACAGTGAATAAGAACCCTGGTGCACGGTGACAGTGAATAAGAACCCTGGTGCACAGTGACAGTGAATAAGAACCCTGGTGCACAGTGACAGTGAATAAGAACCCTGGTGCATAGTGACAGTGAATAAGAACCCTGGTGCATAGTGACAGTGAATACGAACCCTGGTGCACAGTGACAGTGAATAAGAACCCTGGTGCACAGTGACAGTGAATAAGAACCCTGGTGCATAGTGACAGTGAATAAGAACCCTGGTGCATAGTGACAGTGAATAAGAACCCTGGTGCATAGTGACAGTGAATAAGAACCCTGGTGCACTGTGACAGTGAATAAGAACCC